>JBBYHQ010321525.1:0-15572 GCA_038382645.1 Spergularia azorica | reverse complement strand
GGCATATTTTTGCACATAGAGCCCTGCAAGATTATGAGGCAATAGTTCAAGCCATTTCTAGGAAACATCAAAACAGCACACCGCATACATACAACAAGCATTCATACACTTGGAACAAATTGTATCCCCGAACGTAGCTAATTTCATGAGAGCCCCGACTTATGCTTCAAAGCAATTAAAAACTTATCTCATATATTAAGCACTAAAGAACCTTCCTTACAGCTAAATCATCTAACTATCTAAGATATTGGTATTTCAACAAAAGTGTTTGAATCCCTGGATTGCCTGTCAAGTAACAATCTAACAAGCACAATAAAAAGTATGCTCAAGAATATCACAATCGATGTTCGGACTCTCCTTCCTAGTATGCATATGCCGATGAATAGGTGATTGGAAACGTACACAACTCAAGAAACAAAGTTTACAATTATACAACAGAATGAACCAATTCTAAGATTTGGCTGGTCTAGCATAATGGACTACCTCAAACACATGCATATGTACATCCAAGACGATCAAGTAAATGTCAATTCAAAAAGTTATCACCGGACTCCGAAAATATCCGCGTATACAGTACTATAGGTTGGTCCAGTTGGTTGACAATCCATCACACTAGAGTCTCAAAAAACAATTCCCAACCCAACACCAGATTAGGCCCACCTATTTTGGGGTTAGTACGGGCGTGGATGTGCACATCAGGATTTTGGTGAAGAACAAACTGTCACTCAGCTTTGGTAATACATAAGTATAACAGGGAGTCAAGGATTTATTTTAACAAGAGACTGAGGGATCATTCCATTGCATAAAAAAAGTTATGAAAAACATATTGCCACGCAAATAAAATCTTTTGAAACAAGAGACATACATGAGTGAAAGCTTACTCTCAAATACCGACGCAGAGACCGACAAACCATGAGATGTCCTTTAGCAGCAGACTCTGAAAATACAAGACGGACTATTGCATAGGGAACATTTCTCTCATTATTAGTCGACAGTTTATTACTAGGATCCTTCCCCGAAGAAGATAATTGCTTCCTCAGGCCCTTATTTTCAGAACTCTCAAATTTTGTCTTCGACGAAAGCCTTGGCACAATGACCACAACTTGGAGAGAGTCAAACAGATAGCTACTTGCTGTATCTGGATGAATTAAGGCAATAGAAGACAACTCAACACCCACAGTCCCACCTCCTATTTCGCTTTCCTGAATCAACATGTTGTGAGGGTCTTGAACACGCAGAAGCACCTTCCCTCCCATTTCCAAACTTGACTCTTTGCAATGGTCAGCAGATTTTCTCCGTCTCTTCGGGGCAACAGCTACTTCAGTTCCAGGTATAAGCTGCACTGCAAAAACATAGTCTGATTATGATAAAGAAAATAAATTACCGTATTTTATTGAAATCACTGGAAACTAAAATTTCAAGCATCTACGCCAAACTGCAGGAGAACGCATAGTTATGTCGGCAAAAACAAAAAGCTTGGGGACTTCCAAGAATCATGGAGCTCTTATGGTCATCTCTGCTAGAAAGTAGTATGATAACAAGATTTCTAGAAACATAGGTAAATAGAGATAGCACCAGCCAGTTTGTATTCATTTAGTCCACTCTACTGATCGATAAACAAACTCTTTTGTTTGCGACTAAAGAAGAGCATTAAAACTTAGGCCATGGTGTGACATATCTACAAAAACCTAGAGCTGTCAGAATTGAAAGAAAAAAAAGAGTAAATCCATCCAAAATCACTATAACATTTCCTACACAACCTGCTAAGGTGGTGTTTAATTGTAATCACAATTATAAAATAATCAATTCCATCTAGCAGAAAAAAGGTGGGCAACGAAGGGACAGGAGAGTAGTAACAACTGACAAATGACAAGTGGGGAAAGTTATTAACATATATCACTTGATGTACAAGGGATTCTTTAAATTCAACTTATGAAGCCACTGTTGCATGACTATATTTCCCCAAATAAACTCTTCCCAAGTATCTCTATTAAACATAAGTCCTCACATTGCAACTGCTTATAAAGGCACCTAACACAACCTAAGAATTACGTAATCCGAAAACTGAAAAAAGGAAGCAAGTTCCTTAACAATTGACAGATCAAACGGTATGAGCATACACATGCTGAAGCAGAAAACACATGTTTAATGTGAAGCCCAACTTTCTACATATCTAAAATCAGTTTTATATTAATATAAAGGCTGCCAAACTGCACAACTTTAAAACCTTCTTTTGGCGGCAGTTGACAGAAAATGCATAACAATTAAAAGGGCTTAAAAATGCGGTACTGCAAAAAATCAGTTTAAATGGTGCAGCTTTGCAGCCAAAAAAAAAGGATGAGAGGTTTACAAAGCTCTAGTCTGACAACAAATCCAATTCTAAAATAAAATTACTAGATGCTCACATGGTAGCGTGATCATTGAACTTGTCAAGGTAAATCCATTATCCATGTTCAAATAAATAAATAAAAAGGTAACTCGATTATGTATAATAATTTTGGTAGAAATTATGAGTAGGCTTTGTAACATCCATCAACATTCTTCTCTCTGAACCTTACAAGTTGAAATTAAAGCAAAGATGTGTCATGTCTCATTCTACAGCACTGTTAGAACCATCCATCAGACATGCACAAAACAAATACGAACAAAAGAAGCATAACATATTAAGTAGCCATCATCTCTTACCAACAGGCTTATCAGGAACCATTGACACCACAGTAAAAGTAACAATCCGATTGCCGTGCAACCATAATGGGAACGTCATCTTTCCATGGATGATCCGAACCTGGCACCACAACACGCAATGAGTCAAGGACGATTTAAGCTTGTTATACATAACGCCTAACTTCCACGTTCTAAGCCATTTTGGCTTCAAATCTAGACATTACTAAGCATAATAAAGATGCCTAAGGATAAAGAACACGTTAGAGAGAGTTATCTTTGTTTAATGTTTAAGGTGGAATCATTTTTTTAAACCAAAATGATAATAAAGAGAGTGTGAACTATGTATCGACAAACAGTGACAGACAGCCACACTTCATAGTAAACTTTGAACTCGCAAACAAACACAGAAAAACTCATTCATGGTGATGTTGTAGGTAGGAGAACAAACAAACCTGATTCAAAATGACAGATTCAGCAAAATGAGCATTGAGCTCAACAACTTCCCAATCATCTTCAGTGAGGGGCTCAATTGTTACAAGGGTAGCCTTGGGCACATTAGGAAGAGCTCGTACTCGAACAACCGTACGATCTGACAAACCAATACATGCCGCAAATTCTTGAGCAATCTGCAGTGACACATAGTCACAACTAATTGTGTCAGAACTCAGAGTGTAACAAGCAAGCAAAAATCTCGACAAAGTCCAAAACCCTAATTCATAAACTCACAACTGCAAGCAAATCTTTGTAGATGTCACCAAATGCCCAATACTTCAAAATTTTACACGCGAAATCGACCAAATATGGAGACAGTTATTAGGAAAGTATCACTTCTCATTACGACTACGCGTTCCAACTTCCAACACCTCAAATAGCTTGAAAAATGGCAATCTCTTGTACTACCAAGACATAAAATGGAACACAGATTGCAACAAAAACTTCTCGATTCCAGAGATGATTAACAAAAATCGTACTCCCTCCATTCATATCCAACCTTCCTCTTGTTGAAGGTTGATTAAGAGGCCATATTGTGAACCATTTTTAGACCAAAATACATAAACACTTGCCATAAAACTAGATGGTATTGGGAGATTGCATTGCAGAATGAAGTATGTATTACTTTTTATACCAAATTAAGTATTCATTTTGTCTAAAAATTGTTCACAATATGGTCTCAGAGTCAACCTGAAAAAACAGGAAGATTGGATATGAATAGAGGGAGTATGAGTTATCACCTTTACTATTATTCGGAAAAGAAGTATTGAGCAGCCAACAACTCAAATTGCTTGCAGAATGACAAATGTATTAAGCAACCAATCGAAACAAGAATCGAACACAGGCCGCAACAAACAAACGAACTCAAATTGCTTGCAGAATGACGGACCTATTAAGCAACCAATCGAAACAATAATCGAACACCGGCCGCAACAAACAAACAAACTCAATTTCCTTGCGGAATGACAAACGTATTAAGGAAGCAACAAACACAAGAATCAAACAAAGGTCCCAACAAACGAACAACTCAAATTGCTAGCAAATCATCGAAAAAATACCGATTCGAGAGTGAACCGAACCGAAATCAAACGAATTATCAATTACCACTACATATCTTATCCGATACGATACATAAATCTCAAGAATTCTGGCAAAAATTGCGAGTAATTAAAAAAGAATTAAAAAATAATAGAGGAGAGAGAAAGAGGAGGGAGGGCGGACCTCGATGGCGGGAGAAGAGGAGGCGGAGCCAGACCAGGCGACGTGGCAGATGAGGTCATCGGAGGAGAGAGAAAGGAGTTGGAGAGGGAGGAATGAAGGGAGACGGTGACCAGGGTTAGTTGACTCGAGGGTTTGGAGGAGAGAGAGTGGTAGTGATACGTAGCAGTTCTCCACCCCCGCCACCGCCCGTACTTCCATTTCCATCGTGTTTCTCTCTCCTTACACGGTGGCGCTCGCGGTGGTTGTGGTGGTGGCGATTACTGGGTAAGTGAAGTCGTTAAGATATGAGAGAGGAGAGAGAGAGAACTAGTGAAGACTTATTTTGACTTCCCAATCCAGTACAGACTTTGTTTTTAGGATTAGCCCGATATTTTTGACTAAAATTAAAACGAGGCAAGTTTACGTGTCTGATCATTGTTAAGCGTTATCAACACTCAACACTCTATAATTAACGGGTAAAATTGCGTTTTTAAGAAAAAATTGAGTTTGTAATTTTCTTTTCTCAATAGTATAAGTATCATACTTTCGTGAAGTTAGATTGGATGAGGTGTACTCCGTATTTGGATTCAGCTAAGAATCAAATAAACCATATTTCAAATCGGTTTTCACGGTTATGAGTTGAACAAATTCATGTAAGTATGTTCTTGTTGATGGTTCATTAATTAAAGCATCAAAGACTGGTCATACTATGTCCAAGTTTTGGTAAGTTTATTTTGTTGGTGTGAAGCTATCATGAATAACATTTGTAGTATTTGTTTGCGAGAGTGTGTGAGTGATTGTTATGAAAATTCAGTGATCGAGAAGAGTTCTAAACTTTCGAATGTTGTGTGACACGGACATGGTGGAGTGTACATGAACATACAAAGACAAGGTAGAGTAGTTAAACCATAGCTATACGTTGGTTTAGACCAACTAAAATTTTCGTTGTATCATAACTCAAAACACCATAAAAATCCCGATTGTTTTCGTCATAGTTGAACATGAAAAGACGGGTTGCTTTGTTAGGTTATTACGTGAGACTGTATAAACCCAATGGTTTTACCAATGATACTGAGGTCTGAAGTTTTTTGTACAATAGAATATCAGACAAATTTATCATAATGTCAAATGAATTGTGTTGGGATTCTTACATCGTATCCATCATAACAGCACAGTTGAATGTTACCATTTCAATCTGAGCTATTTGATTCTTACACTTGTGTAAGATGAAAGAAATGTCGACAACTTTACAAGAAGGCAGTGTCTACTCAGAGCGCCTCCCTAACCACTGTGCACGAAATCCGGTCCCTTGACAATCAATGCATCGTACGGACCCCTGGCAGAAACACATTCATTCAGCGATTTGCGTATACAGTAAAAAGAAAAAGAGAGGTGGGTATATCAGGCAAGATGCTCTGCAATATAGTTACCTCTCCAGCACATATAACACAACTGGTGTTTTTAGATGGAATTTCACAAAGCATATTATCGCCGATAATGAAAAAGCCAGTACCAGCACACCATTTGCATTCAACGTGGCCATTTGAGTTGCAAGACGAGCATGAAATGGGGTTAGGTTGCTGCATACGTTGAAGATATTAGAGGAAAGAACCAGCAATGACTCTTATATTGCCACAATTGTAAACCAGCATATAAGCAGATATCAATTTCAGACCAGATAACATGAGTAAATCTGACCAGAAATCCACAGGCTTGGTGTGGGGCATGATCTCACATGCATTAACAAAGTCACAATTGCACTCCAGGACCAGGGGATAAACATATGGGCACTACACATAAAAAGCAACGCCAACAAACAATCCTAATGGTTTCATCAGCAATTTTCGACTTATACAGCTCGTCTAGTGATAGGAAGTTACAAAGAAATGAAGATCTACCACAACTTCTACTGCCTTATAGTCAATGTATGTTGCTTCAGAAAAAGGCTGCTTATACATTGCTACCAAGTTTCGCTCTACTGACCAAGAGTTTCTTCAAGTAAGGTATGGCAAATCCCAATCTCAGAACATACTTTCAAACTGGAATCGTATGATCACTAACAATACTAATATGGATCTAGTCACCGTCGTAAGTCCTAGCTTTCTGAACATCAGATGCTAGAAACATTTCTCCTAATTGGACGACTCAAAGACTAACAAAGTTGCGCCCTTTTCTGTTCCAAGTGAACCATTTCGTTTCCAAAGAAATCTTAAGAATCAAACATCATATTGTCTTTTTTATCAAACTTCATTCTTCATAACCCAATTTGCAGCAAGAACTGAAGGCCCAGAGCATTTATAGATCATTCATTTTGAGAGAGCATCAAGTCACACTCTCAAATTAGCCTAATTCAGAGCTGAAATATAGGATCCATATAATTAATTCACTTGAAAAGATCATTTCTTTGATCTGTATACAAGAAACTTGAAATATAAGCTAAACAATGATCTTGGCTTCATAGTCATAGGAACTTTGTATTATAAGTGATGGCAAATTGTAAACAGGTGTGCAGACTGAATATTTCTGACAGCTCAGAGATGACCTGATGGCATCATAACCTGATTCCAAGCTAAATAATGGTCTTGGTTTCACATTAATGGCGGTTTTTTTATTTTAAGTAAAGGGAATTTGAAGACAGGTCTACAGCCTAAATTTCTGACAACTCAGAAATGACCTGATGGCAAGAAAATCTAGATATCTCCTGAACCACAAGGTATTTCTGAGTCTTTCTTGTTACAGATTGAACCTTCCTTCTCTAGATTTAATCTGATATACTATAGGCCTTGTAATTCTTCCTGCGCTAGAAGTTAAAACCTCTGCAAGACACTATATTTGCGAGAATTCTGCAGTAGATTTCAGAATTCTAAAACATGCCAGGGGCAGAATGGACTGAGAAATGCTTGTACGCTATCTGGTAAATCAGCTCTCACACTCCAATGTCTAAACATTCTGTCAATGGGTTACTTAAAACCATTTCCTCGGATCTTTTGCTGCTGTCACATACATACTATCTTCTCTCAAATCAATTCTTTATATCACACCAAAGAACCCTTATCCTAAAACCACAATTCCCAACCTTAAACACACCCAAAACTGTATTAAAGCCTAACCCAGTGTGTTTCGATCTGATTTCTTGCTGTAAAATTGCCACAGCCTAAACTGCATCATAAAGGCCACAACTTTGATGACCATTTCTTAGTTTCTCGGGTATGAACTCTTAAGACAGAAAGATAGACATTAGATTCCCGCTCTTGACTCATTACCTCCGCAAAAACTCCGTGGTCGTTTGGTCACCTAACAAATCCATGGGAAGTGGTATGGGAATTACATTGCTTTGTTCTTGTTTGGTTGCCAATAGCACACGAAATCGATAATTCCCGGCAATTCCCAATTCTTCCAAAATAGAGCAAAATCACCTACCAAAACCCTCACTTAACTAGAATCTTCCATTGGAGTTTCTATTTCATATAGCCAACATAATCTTTCTAGCCATTTCCTATAAATTTCAAGTTCATGGGAATTTCGACTTCGTAAGATCAATCAAACGAGCACACATACCTATAATCCTAACTAACAAAAATCCAATTAACATTTTACTAAAAAGCACAGCTAAAAAAAACTCCATGAGCAGAAAAATTCAGCACAAACCCAACAAAAAATGAGGAAAAAAAAAAGACTGCTTTGTAATGATGAAGAAATTAACCTGAGAAATTAACCAAGCTTGTTCCATACGTTTGGCGAAATTGGAGGACCCATCAGGTGAGGGAGAGGAAGAAGAAGAAGAATCCAGAACAGAAGCTCGGATCTTGAACCCCCTAAAATTCAATCTTACAAAACGGAGGATGACCCGGTTGTTAATGGGTCTTGTGGAGCTCCGGCTCATGGGTCCGACCCATATCGACGGCCTACGACACAAACAGCTTGACATGCTTTTCTTTTTGTTCCGTTAGCAGAAGACAGATGAAATGGGGGATGTCGGAGAACAGGCCTTTGTATTTGAGAATGTTTTACAATAGGCCTACGGTTCTATGGTACTTGTCAAGCATCGCAAAGTAGTATAGTTTTAATTCGATTTTTTATCTTAAAGTTACTCCTGACTAAAAGTGTCAAGTTTGTCCATCAATATTTTTGGTTCTCTTTTTTCGAATTGACTGATGAGTTGATGATACATACAGCATACTAGTAAACTTGTTGTTAGATGTGATTATGACGATTAACCATAGTTACTAATCTTGTCGATATTTTTTGTTTCTTTTAATAAGCTATCTCATCAAACTAGTACTAGTATATAATATCAACTGATTCTTCTTTGTAAAATCAGCGAATTCCGTTGTTACCAATATGTTCGTTTGTGTATTGACAATGCTTGATACTATAACACGACGGATCGACATTCTAAACCGTGTAGTAAATTGCTAATTTTAGCTGTGATAATACTTCACATAGTGTGAAATTGTGAATACAAAACTAATTTAAGTCGAAAGATAAAGTTACAAAGTCACAAGTTGATGAAATAACTACATGTATACCCTCTATTACTTACAGTTACATTCCAATAGTTTCAAGCTTGCAGATTCTATCTGTTACATATTCAAGGTTAAGCTTTACTGCTTTAGTATCCTGTTTGTTGCACATCCAAGACTAAGCCAGAGTGGTTTAACATCCACCAACCATCCTTCATGGGCGGACACGTTCACGCCCCCAATTCACAATCCTCCGTACCTACCACCAGCCTCCCAGCAAGCTGAAAATAAGGGAATAAATGAGCCAAAATAGGAAGACAGACCTGGAAACCAAATGTTTTGTAAGGATGTACAATAACCTAGACTTCGGAAAGTGATTTCATTACAGGATGTCTTTTGGAAGCTTTTGTAACAGACACTTTGTAACAGATGATGATTTAGATCGCTTGAACAATTTGTCGAGCTAGTATACTGTCATCTTTTGAATACTCAGTGCAGCAAACAAACTCCGAAAAACATTTAGCTTACACCATGGAAAGGCCTAATCAGATGTCACGCACTGTTAGAAATAATCTAGAAAAATCTAGATTAATGTAAAAGTTAGGAAATGTTCTAGAATTGTGTAACAATTAGAAAGAAGGAAGATTAAGCTAGAAGCTTCAAGAATGTGAGGAAATGTCGGTTAAGCTAATGTTAGCTGACATAGCATGTTATAAATAGAACAAAGGTGCTATCACAATGTACACAACAATTTCAAGAATTAATAAAACAAAATTAAGAAATCAAACATTACCAAAATGTAGTTCCATATTTTCAACACGCACTTCATACAGTACTAGCTAATAAATTGGTCAGGGAGCACCAAAAGGGTGAAACAGCATTCTCATAAAGCTGATGACAGTGTGGAATCTGCAAAGTTGGCAAAAGGCTTATTACCGGAAGCCCGCACCGGCCCATACAGACCCACCCCTAGGCCAAGTTTGGAATCTGATGACAGTGTGAATCTGCAAAGATTAATGTTAATGCTGTACTTAAGTTTTTGAGAGCCTTGGAGGAAAAATTATTGATACAGAACGTCTTCAGAAACATTGTTCTTTGCCTAAACAGTCATTTACAGGCACGTTAGCGATTCAGAACTCCCTTTCCTTACAATCAAAAAATGATTTAGGTCTGCAAAGATTCGTTACATTACATTCCTTAATAGATAATGTTACAGATAAGTTTGAGCACACAACATTATTACATATAGACACAAATGAGGATATGATCCTTATAACAAGTAAGGAAAAAGCTCTGCCACTAAGTTTGATATCATCAGAAAATCAGAAATGCTAGAATATACGATGACAAATGCAATGGATGTCAGAATATTTCTACAATCTCCATCAGTCATTAGAAAGAGATTACACATGCAAGCTACAGAAAGAGCATACAAAAGCTGTCATAGTTACAATCCTGCAGAAAATAGCTCAGAGATTATTGCAAACCTGCTCTACCAACTACTTGATCTCTAGGTTCGGACAAAGGTGTAAAGACTCAGATCAGAAGTACCGTTCAACTATGAACAACTCTTAGATGGGGCCATTGCTCACGTAACCTTGAAGTTGTTTCAACTTTCAACCGAGGGCAATTCTCAATCTCAAGTTGTTTCAAGGTGGATATTGTACCAAGTGAATCAGGAAGTGCGGTTAAATTTGGACAGCTTCGGATAGTGAGATGGCTAAGGTGGGGAAGCAGCTCAATCTGGTCAGGGAGGACACATAGGTTGTAGAACCCGGACAAGGACAGTCTCTCAACTGCTGCAAGGTGGCAAAAGCCTCCAGTGAGGATTGTTTCAACTTCCAAAGGCCGGCAATTCTCGATCTCAAGTTGTTTCAAAGTGCACATTGTACCAAGTAAATCTGGACAACTTCGGATAGAAAGGCGGGGAAGGAGTTTAATCTGGTAAGGCAGGGCTCTTAAGTTAAAGAGCCACGACAAGGAGAGATTGGCAAGTTTTGCCGTGAGGTGGCCAAGGCCGCCTCCAGTGAGGGACTCCCTATCTGAGAAGTTGGTCGATCTCAAGGGACTGACACCTTCTTCCTCCGTGTTCAAGTCCAACCCGTGACAATCCTTGATTTTAAGTTCCTCGAGGCAGGATAGGTGATTCAACCAAGGCAATAACCGTTTCAGACTACAACATTCTTGAATAGTGAGCCGCTTGATATGAATAAAAGAACTCAAAGGCAGAAAACGCAAATCTTGACATTGTCTGATCGTCAAGGACTCAACATTTAACAGTCTGGTAGGGAGTGACTGAAGCTCATGCACTGCAACAATAACTGCTTTGCGTAATGTGGAGTTTGATGATGACAATGCTTGAGCATCCAGAAGATGTTCAAGCAGCTCCCAATGGATTTTGATTGCCTCCAGAGACTCTAGGCTAGCCATACCTGCTGGCAGGGACATTAGCATAGGGCAGAGTTTTACTCTGAGTTCCCGGAGCGCACCCAATTGCAATGCATACCGATGATTGCAATTTTTTCTTCCTACCCCATCATCATCACTATCCTCCTCTAAGGAGATTATTTTCCTAAGTTCCGGTAAATTAGCCAACGTCAGAGACTTCAACGACTCGAAGCTTGAAGTTTGAAAGACACGTTGACGATCTTCATTCAACATCTCAACTTTCCAGCATGTTGTCAGCTTTGGGGCATCCACTATTTCAAGTTCTTCGAGGGAGGGGAGCAATGTTAACTCGGTTATTATTTCCTCCAGGAACTCCAAATTACTCAGACTGTATAGTCTAAGTGATTTTAGAAGACCAAGTTTACTGAACGATGGGATGGACTGCAAGTTGTCACAAGATCTGAGCTCAATACTGACCAACG
This sequence comes from Spergularia azorica, assembly GCA_038382645.1. NCBI lineage: Eukaryota > Viridiplantae > Streptophyta > Magnoliopsida > Caryophyllales > Caryophyllaceae > Spergularia > Spergularia azorica. The sequence continues at coordinate 3,883 of JBBYHQ010321525.1, read as the reverse complement.
TTTGGGGGAAGCTTGGTGGTGCCATACCAGAATCTTCTCAGTTTCGGTGCATTTACGATTTCAAGTACTTCAAGGGAGGGGAAGAATAATATTTCTGGTCCAACGATAGTAGCATTAATCTTCTCCAGGTACTGCAATTCCCTCAAACCATAAAGTTTGAGTGATTTCAAACGAGGCAGTTTACTCATCAGTGGGAGCTTCTTCAATTTTTCACAGGAACTGAACTCAATCGCTACAAGATGTGGGAGCGTCTTTGCCCAGTCTTGTTCAGCTTCTCCCCACTTCAAAATGGTAGAACCTGTGTAACCCCACAACTTGAGTCTTGTGATGTTTTGATGTGGCTGCAGCTTTTCCAGCACAATCTGATGGTAATTAACAACTCTGTAATCATGATTATCCACAGAATGAGACTCCGAAAAGTGTACCCAGATCTCTCGCAGATGTTCCAGAGCCTCGAGACACCCTCCATTACAGTCAATTTTTTTGATACCTGTGTAGCTTGTAGGAATTGAGATGCAGATTCGACCTGCTAAGTTAACCAGCTTTTTCAGGTCTCTGAGCTCAGTGTTTAAACACTTGTTACGTGAGATTCCATCCGCTACTACAAACTGAGATAGCAATCTAAGATTAGTCATCTTATCCATGACTGACGGCATGTGAGTTAGCCCATCGCAACCAAAAGTATGCAGGCATCTAAGGCTTGACAGACTACAAAATCCTTTAGGCAACTCTTTCAACAAACTACAAAATCGTAAATCCAATAGCTGCAGATTACGTAGTTTCACAATCGAAGAGGGGAGCTCCTCAAGACCTCCATTATGAGATAGATTAAGATACCTTAAGCACACCAAATTGCCGAAATCATGGGGCAACTTTTTCAACAAACCACAAAACTTCAAGTCTAAGGTCTGCAGATTAAGTAATTTCAATATGGATTTGGGAAGTGCCTCAAGATATATATTATGAGATAGATCAAGATACCTCAAGTGCAGCAATTCACCTATAGAATCCGGCAAGCATTTGATTTCTAGACCGTGTAAGTCCAGCGATCTTAGTAACTTACACTTTACTACTTCATCCACTGAAAGTTGGCCAAACCCATCTCGAAGATAGGAACGAATTTTGGACTCACTACTGAAAGAGAAAGAGCTCTCTGCTGGTAGATGTTGCTCGCCGTTTTGAAAAACATGACAGCAGTCGTCACCTTTTGCCAGATCCTGGGCGAGGTAAAGCATCACTTCGTGGATTTTAATGGAGACAACATTGTCGTCTTCATCCCTTTGGAAAACCTCAAAAAAAAACCCTCTGTTTAACAAAATAGAGAAATACTCCTCTCCAGCATCTTCTATGTTTTCAATTGGCTTATAAAGCGGCAGAATGTATCCTTGTGACATCCAAAGGGAAATCAATATTCTCTTATCTATCACATAATTCAGTGGGAACAATGCACAGTAAGTAAAGCAACTCTTCAAGGGGAATTCAAGATTTTCGTAACAGAGCTTTAATGATGACATAATCGCAGAATAACTGTCAAGAGTCGGCCTCTGACCGGTGGATGATCCCGGAATGTCACCAAGGATTGTCTTTACATCAAAGTCTTATTCAGCAAGTTGAACATGACTGGTTTCACCTATCCCTCCCAATTCTACAATAGCAAGGCTAGATTCAGTTTTTTCATTATCAGGCCTAAATTGGGTTACGAGGCCACACATCATTTCAGTCCTACGACTTGCTAAACCCTTCAACTTTTCCGTGACTTGCTTCAACCTTTTAGACCTTTGAAAAGTCATAGCGCTCTTAAAAGTATATATTCCCCATGAGTCGCTCCCACCTTTGAACATTCCTATCGCTAACTAAACCCTGCAAATCTTCCTTGACTCGCTCCACGTATCGAGTATAGAAGCGATTCCATGCGTGAAAGCATCGATCTTCTTCCAAGGAGAAGTGGATGCAGCAGTCACGAAACCTCTTCCACATCAAAGGCAACGTCTCCAACGCGTTGAGGTCCTCCTCTTTCCCATCAAAATCTTCCGCAGGTAAGTCGTCTCCCCTCATCTTAGATTGGGATACGATGGGACCAAAACTTTGATTCTTAAAACTAATAAAACTATCAATCTTTGCGTCTAATTTTGAACTCTGATTCATACTTATGCAGGAGTGAATTCGATTCAACAATTTATAATAGCTTCGTAGTCCCCTGAACTCAACTGTCTGGATTCTAAGATTACACAAGCAATTCCATTGTGCTTGCTCAGATGGATGGCTAATATTAGTTAGGCGTCGGATACGAAAATTACAGTGAGCAGCTCGTCAACCAAATCATCCGCTTCATAAACTCCATCTCTCAGCTCCCGCGTCCACTCCTGTTCCTCTTGGCTGTCCCCGTCCAGCTGGTGCTGCTCCCTGATATCTGATAAAGCCTTTTTGAGATCGTTCAGTTGGTCCCTGGAAAACATCTTTTTCAGGACGGGTGACCACTCCAATGCAGATAACACACTATAAATAACACACAACAGTGCCCCCAGATCGGCCATGGATTATGGATAATATAGCTACGCAACTGTTACTTTGATTTTTTGGGTAGTTGAATGGATTATTTCACTCTTTAGGAAGGAACATGCATGAGATTGTGGATACAGTCCTCCATTGACGCTCATATAAAATTACATTTAACAACACTTGGCTAGTATAGGTCGTGAGCGAGGAACACTACACCAATCACGGTGATTAGCTTAGTTTCCCAAAATGCTATAATAATGATAGCTTATCTTATAGTTCATCCGTTAAAAAATAATATTGATTGATTGATTGATTGATTGATTGATTGATTGATTGGTTGATTAATTGGTTGGTTGGTTGATTGACTTCGAAACAACTAAGTGCTCGAAATTAAACCCATGACTCCAAGAGTAATTAAGGATTTATATTTTCTTTAATCAAGTTCAAACCCGAGTTTGAGTCAGCACGAGCAAGAAACAAAACAGCTCAGACCCAGCCTGAACCCGACAAAATAGTTACTTTACTTCACTTATTTAGTTCAGACTACTTCAGAGTGTTAGTATTTGTTTTATCCTCATCATCCACACAAACTGAGAAAAAAAAAAAAACTGTGCAACGTATTGATATGAGAACATCGGTGAAGCAGGTATGGGCAACATGGGACATCCAAATATTAATTCTGACCAGCCTCCTCATCCAGGCCTTTCTCACCATCTTTGGCCCTCTCCGAAAGTGGTGTGCTAGGCGCGAATTCAAGTTCGTAATGTGGTTCCTCTACTTGTCCGCTGACTCTGTCGCCCTCTACACCATTGGCCTCATCGCCAAAAGCCATGGTGTTTCTCCCGACACGACCAAGCTGCATGCGTTTTGGGCGCCTTTTCTGCTGCTGCATCTGGGTGGCCCTGATACGATTACTGCCTTGGCTCTAGAGGACAACGAGCTTTGGAAACGCCACGCTCTTCAGTTCGTTACTCAAGTAGGCCTCACAATCTACGTCTTCTTCAAATCATTTCAACACCTAAAAGAATATATGTGGGTGCCTACCATCCTTATGTTTATTGATGGCTGCATCAAGTATACTGAGAGGATATCCGCACTACACTTTGCAAGTGCCGACACTTTCAGAAGCTCCGTGGCATCCGGGCCCAGCTACGCCTGGCTCATGGAAGAGTACTACGCTGCATCAAACGCGCACCTTCCTGCTAAACTGCAGCGAAGACCTGACACCGCGGAGGGTGCAATCAAGTCTGAAGAAGAGGTGTACAAACAAGCGTATGAAAGAACCCCCTTGAATAATGAGGCTGCTGTTGTAGAAGTCAGGAGAATTTAGGTACGTCTAATACTAAGTAACTCGCAAGTACTAGATGAAGCCCATTACTGTAGA
>JBBYHQ010321514.1:0-15573 GCA_038382645.1 Spergularia azorica | reverse complement strand
GGTAAGGGGGGGTCGGATGCACGCAAGCCTTACCCCTATTGAAACATAGAGAGGCTGCGCACGGATGACCCAAAATATTGCTTCAGCGAGTCCAAAAATGCAAAAGGTAAGTTCATATTGCTTCAGTGAATCCAAAGATATTCAGAAAGTCAAGAGGCACTGTAATTTTGGAGTTCGGACATTCAACACAATAGACCGTTTGAAACGGGGTTTAATCCTAGGGACAGTGCTAACACCATGTAAATCTAGTTATTTATTTTTCTCACTGACCCTCCATGAATGATCAACACCAGACAATATAGACTAGTAGATAGGAAGCCTAGGATCACAATTCTTGCCGCAAGTGCCAAAAAGATTGAAATTTATACGTTTTCGAATCTTATGCACCCCGATGAACCTAACTTGAAAAGAAAGGTCCGAAAGAAATACTCATACTTACCAGGAGCAAACCCCAACCCGTTGGCATGAAAGCAAGAATGCAGACAATGATGTCCCTCAGTGTCATACCAGTCAATACGACAAGTGAAATGAGGATACCGACACCTGTCAGGAAAATACCGCCCTTGATAAGCCGAAACACCAGCTGCAGATCTGCACTGAACCTTCGGCGCCCAACGGATATACACTGCAGACACGGGAAACGCACGTAAGACAATAAAACTTCTAAAAAGCTCACACAAACGAAGAATGTCAGTACTTACTTTCATCACAAATAACACTACCACTATCACCAACCATGATAATCCATAGACCTGAAAGACAGCGGATAAGATCATAACGTTCCATTTATTGAAGGGAACTTGAAATGACTTGAAAATATTTCAGCGAGACATACCAGGAAACTTTGCTTCAACCTCTTTGTCATTTTTAAGTGATAAACAAGCCCATATTGATATATAAAGAACCGCAAAGACAATAGTATTTCAGCAATGATGCCACGTACACCAGAATGGCGTAGATGTTCCTGTTCCTCCTCCCACCAGGACTCCCAACTCTTTTCTGGAGGCACTCCAATACCCCCTCGGTTGCTTATCCATTTATTCCAGTCTGTCCAATCATCGACAATTTTCTGCCACTCAAAACCAGAAGGGTTGAAAAGGAACGGAGCAAACAACCAAGTGCCCACCATAAACCACATTGATACCGTGATAAAGATATAAGCGACTGGGCTTCTATACGTCTCACCAAAAATTTCATAAACAATAAGTAGAATCATGAGCTCAATTCCCTTCACGAAATGGCTTCGAGAGTACAGCCTATAGTTATCAGCAAACTTAGCATGGAAGACAACAAATCCACGACCGGTAGGCCTATATTTTGCACCCCCATGAAGTAATGTCCTTCCATAATAGTGTGTCTTGGTTCCCAGTGAAAAAGTGAAAAATACAGGCGCCAACTGCAGCTGCATCAATATGAACTCACTCAAAGCAGTACGGAAACCTTTTTCAAGACCAATTTCCATGAGCATAGGCAAAGCCATCAAGAATCCAATTTGAACAAATGATTGAGAAGCAAGAGCCACTTGAAGGGGCTTATTGTTCCGAAATCGCCGTGTACTGTTCAAGGCTGCCTCAAGCCCACTAAGAACAAGATAAAGGCGCCCATAAAGAAAGACGTACACAGTAAGCACGGTTATCTGTGAAATATAGGTTATACACAAAGGTTAGGAGATGAACTCAGTGTTTCGAAATACAAGCAGTGATAACAAAGTTACGTGAATACCAGGGTGCTGAAGTAGAACCCAATTGTGGTGAAATAACACGAGGCCATCCGGAAGAAGTCAAAACGATGACCAAGCCGGTAGATGTCCCGGCTCAATGTTTGTTCGCCATTTCCATTAGCAATTTTTGCCTCAAACATAGAAATCTGGTTAAGACCAACGTCTCTTCCTTTCCCAACTTGAATGTACTCGTGGTGTGTCACGTTGCCTCCGCGTAGTGTGGAATTAAATCCTGTATTCCAAATAACATCAAGATAGCAATGAGCCAATAATCACCATCGAGGATGATAATGAACCTCTAAAAGCAGGAACTATACTGAAGTTCTTACCAGCAAATATATCCTCACTCAAATTAATGACTCTGGAAGCTTTACTGACACCACCTCTTGTAAGATGAAACAACCTATCAAAAACATCTGGATGGCCATAGTGGAAGCGGACCCTGTTCACATGGACACACACAAAGGGATGCAGTAAGTTGCAGAATAATTTCATACGTTTGACTAAGCAGCATTTACTTTAAGGATTGACAAGGTCGAAAGCAAAATATTATGGATGATTGCCATTTCCCTATCCAACATAACAACAGTGAACACAGTCCAGCCCACTAGAATGATTTCCTCTAACCCCTGCAGGGATCATTAATCCCTGTGGTTAGAAAGAAGATTTGGCTCTTAACTTTTAAATGCACCATCAACTTTTAAATGAGGGCAATCTTGCTGAAGACGCACTTTTATTAACCAGTACAAGGCAAAGCTCGGAAGCTAATTTATGAACTGTCTATACTATTCTGTATGTTGTTATAGAAAGTGTATGATGTTATGACTTATAGAAACTGTAAGTAGTTATGTTGCACTGAGGATGTCCTGTTAATCATCAGGAATTCAAAGACCCCAGAAAGGAATGGATCCAATCAACAAGGGCATACGCCGTGGGAGAAATCACAATACAAACAGAAGGTCACATGTTAATGACACTTGGTAGCACTTTTAAGCTCAAACTGATTGCGGAAAAGCTTCTGGACGGCTCAGATGGATACCAGCTATTGCTCATTAGCTGAAGTAGGAGTCAGTTTCAAACAGACTTGGGACTGGGATTCAACAGTCAGATTCAAGCATAAGTGGGGGTTTCTGGGGTTGAAACATATCCAAAAAGCCTACCCCCCCCCCCCCCCCCCGCGGCCACAAAATGCAAGACAACATCATCTGACTACCAGGTGCGGTACATTGTCCTAGCTCTAGATAATAAAATTTCATGATTGAGATCAGATCGTAATTAAATGTCTCAAGTAATGTCACGAAGGGCCTTTAAAACAAGAAGGAACCAGATTCGTCCAGAAACAAGCACAATATTGAAGGAAAAGAAGCAGTTTGCAAGTTTTCATTCTCAAAGAGATATCACAAGTTTTCATTTCATTCTCAAAGAGATATCACAAGTTTTCATCCTCAAAGAGATATCACAAGTTTCCATTCTTAAAAAAGATATCACAAGCCATGGACAGACAGGAACACAGGTGAGAAAAAGAGCACTCTTTAAGCAGCACGAAAAAATAGACTTACTTCAATGGGTTTGCAAGCAGTCTTTGACCAATGGTCACAAAACTTGTCTCCTGATTTGACATGAACCACGCAAGAGATGAAACACTGCAACCAAAAGCACAGCCCCAAAATACAATCATTCTCTTGATATTACTAGATAGTCAGGACTAAAGCTGGATCCAGAATGAGATGAAAAGCAAACCTTCCAGTGAATATGTGCTCTCTAAGTCCAAGAATTGTCGGAAGCCTAACGCCACCATGTTTTATCAAAAATTCTTGAAGAAGGTTTCTCATTTTCAGAGCTTCTTCCATGTAGTTATCCTGAAATAAAATTAGTTAACGTTCCGTAGACCACCAAGTGAGGGAAAACATCATCACCATCAGGTTCATACCTGATTCATATCTATTGTTTGCAACCCTTCACCGCGTGTGAAAATGATAGCATGATTCTGATTTTCAGGCTTCCCTTCACCTAAAATAGGCTGCCCAGGAAGTTTTATTCTATAGATAACCTGCACAAAAAGGTTCAGTCTAATATTTACGGGTCCAGACAAGTTTCTTGGTCAAGAATGCCAAAAGGTCTAAACACTTAAACAGCATCATGTCTTACAAACTAATCAGGCAAGCATGAAGAGGACATTAGAATGGATTATACGTCATTCAATTTATAATGAACACAGTGCTGACATGCCGACTGCAAGTTTGAATCCCATCTTCACTAATCAAACTCTTTATAACTTAGCCATGTCTGTTCAATTTACACTTGAAGTACAGATGGTGATACGCTGCTAAAGATTCCAGATAATCAGGACACACTTGTCAATCGAAAACCATCAACTGCCATAATTAGAACTTGCCTGATCAAGATTTTGCCCTTGCTCTTTCGAGTTACTAGATTTCGGCAGAGCTGCTTTCACAAGAGCAGAATAGTACACCTTATTTGTCTTTTTAGACCCATCTTTACGTGGTTCTTCAAGCTCGTCAACATACGCCACACGGAGTGATGGGTATCTGTCACCAGAACAAACAATTAAACATAAAAACAGTCAAAAAAGTTGGGTCTGGCTGGCACCAATGGTGAGAAAAACAGCGAAAGAATGAACACATACGCAGTCATAAGCTTCAGTATATCCTGGGCCCGTGGATTGCCAGATCTTTTATCAATTGAATATTGCTGGCAAGACACCACATATGAGAACTTCATGTCAGCAACAGCTTGGCAGAGTGATCTTTCACTCTGTGAGTTCTCTTCTGTGTTCAATTCAAGAGCCTTGTACCCTTCCATCAAAACTGTTCAAACAAGAATAACATCGCTCCATAAATATTGAAGAGCATAGCACCTTTCTGAACAAAACCCAATAAAAAGTTGGTAACCAATACCTTTGTCATTGGCCATATCAAGGAAGGCTTGAAGCTCAAGAGCTCTGCGATAGTACATCATACCCCTCACTGCCGTTTGCAAGCCATTTAACGTAAATTAGGGCTTAAAGTTAATAAATCTAAAGAAAGTGAAAATAACTGATTTAAGGTGCACAAAACAAAACAACAATTACAACTACTTCATGAAATGTAAAATTCCAAGAAAAGAATGTACCTGTACGGGTCAAAGTCTGGCCTCTGTATGATGCCCAAAGACGAAGCTCTTCTTCCAGTTCCTCTGAGTCTCTGAGCTCTTCCTCACTCTTGCAATTGGAGCGTTCCAGAAAGTTATCCCATTCATCTGTTTGACATTGTCAAAACCAGCATATCAAGCACAGACACAAGAACAGCAGAAAATACTTCTTTTCATGGAAGTAACTAATTGCAAAGATACCTGGAAAAATCTTTTGCAAGTAGAACAGGATGGATACTCCATCTTCATTTTGAGTTTCCAAATCTAGCAGCGAGAAAAGGACCTCCTCCGTATAATAAGGTGTCAAAACACTGGACAAAACATAACAAACAATAGGGAATTACTAACATTCATACTGAAAAATGCACTACTTCTATCCACTGTAAAATAATCAAAGGCACCGCATGCTGTATACTTTTCTAATTTACACAAGTTTCAAAATAGTAAATGTTTTTTATAAGCCCAGCACTTGCCAAGGTGAATCAAAATGGCAATATTCTTGGAATAAACTTCTTCTGCAGGATGCAGGGCAAGAGGTCAAAGAAGCTACAGGCCTACAGTGACATACCTCAACCAGTAAAAAAAAAAAAAGGTTCCCATTCAGGATGAGTGATTAAAAATGCTGGTAACGACTGGTACCTTACTAGTTAAAGGTGTTCATTTGACAAAGAGAGGGCAAAGGATCATATGTCTGACAAGTCAGACTTAAGACTCCGTATCTTTCTAGGGTGACAATACAAATGACATCAGCAAAAAGTTTCTATGGAGTTGTCACACAAGAATTAAAGATGTTTATACTTTTGAATTTTTGACAAGTACGACATATGTTTATACTTACGAGAAAGAAAGCATGTTGCGAACTTTAGGTGCAGGTGGCATATCCATAAACAGTGAATTTGAGAAGAAAGAAAGACGTCGTCTAGCATCTAAGTTGGATGGCACATCCATTGCTGATTCCTTCACAGTAAGAAGCAGGTACAACCGTTTGATCTGCCCCAGACAAGAAGCTTTGATTTAGAGCTACAGGGGTAAAGTATCATCTTGAGCAATTTTACTTCAAAAATAAAATAAAATTACCTTCTCTTTCCAAGCTTCTGTCACTGGTTCAATAGGAAATCTAATTGCACCTGGCTTCTGAAATAGCTGAGAATGTTGCTCGAATGATGCTATACCCTCATGAGTTGATCCACCATGGATTGACTCTAGCACACTCGTATCCTCCATTATATCTCTTGTCACAACCTCCAACATGTCTTGGAAATAAATAACCACGTGATCCCTATCCTCGGGTTGGTTCTCCAGCTGCATGAAAAAACAGACCAGTAGGAGAAAAGCAGAAGGCGATACACCTAAGAGCTTTTATAGACATAAGATCAATGCAGACTACAGAACACATACCAACCGTTCCATCAGCTTAACAAAGTGCCCATACAAACTGGGAAGAGCACTCATCTTATACTCTGTCACCAGATCTTGAGCCTCTATATGTGCTTCGACTTCAGCAAATATCTTATCTATAACGCTGTAAGATACCATCCAAATATCAAGATAATAAAAAATTGTTACAGTTGAGCACTTTTACTTTGGAAGAATTAACTTTCCGCGTAACTTACATTGTCTCGGCACGCCCTTGAACCATAAACTTAATGATGCTTTTAAAGGATGCATAACACTCACGGACAGCATGTGACATATAGGGATCAGTGAAAATTCTCTTCGTCAGCTCCTTATCCTTGCCATTGCTGTCCTTCGCCATGTCTAGTGCAATAGGAATCTACAACAACACCCACAGAATAAAAACGCAGAAAAATATTAGCTAGGTTCTGCTTTTGAAGACATAACAAACCTTGCTAGCAAGCAAAAATGGAGGCCACTGTATAAGGTCTATGTCTGTGTCAGCCCAATATGGAACAAGCAACAAGTCCCTTTCCCTGAAGTGAACAAATAGCCAAACTTTGAATCAGACACAGTAAACAATGGCACCAAATAGCAATTACTAAACAGTGAACTGCCCATGCACAAATGATACAAACCATTTAGATAAGGCCTATTACCTATTGCTTATGAGATCTTCTTCTCTAAAGCTACTTATTATTTGATTCCATAATTGAGCAAATCGAGCAGCTTCTTTCTCTTTATTTGAGGAGAACTGCAAATGGCGGAGAAATGAGGAGTCAGAGTTTGCCTTTCTCTTACCTCTAAGAAATGCTTCGCCAAACAGTGAAATCAAATACGCAGTGGGCAAGTTCTAATGTCATGAGGGTATCCAGAATACAACAATAGTGAGATTTTCCATTCGTATACATGGTTACCTTACAGAAGCAGATTAATAACGAGAATGTCTCAACTTAAAATAGGCTACGTAGTGCTTATCTTATTATAAAAATACCCTTAAGAATAAATATGTCACACGACTCCTTTCTTACTTTGGGAAAACGTCTAGTGAATTGAGCTGTCAATGATTTCTTCTTCTGTTCTGTTTTCTCTGCTGGCATGAGACGTGCATTAAAAACCCCCGGCAACGACTGAAACCTCGATCTTAACATACCCAATGTTCGTATCTGGGAGCAAAAGATAACATAAGATATACAAAACCAAATACAGAAAAGAATGACAGATTCCCACACGGAAAACAATACTTTCATTTTGGATAAAGAAAGTCATAGAATGGACTAAGTCAATTTACCTCTCCAAGGCGACGGAATGCACCATATATACCTCCAAACAATGTGGAGAATATAGCATACCAAATTTGTGTATCCATGAAATAGACCTGATAACAGAATTTACATCAGTTAGCAGAACCGTAAAGGCAGACAAAATTAGGAAATGGAAGAACTTGGACCATGGACATACGAAGATAATTGGAGCCCACAGTGCAATCACAGCACCAATGTTGTTCTTGGCTGCAAAATGAAGAATGATTATTTGCTTCTCCTGAATACATGTTGCACCACATGGTAGCAATGCACAAATGTTCCGTACCTTGAGGGAAAAACTCGTGCCATTTAAATGTTCCTACATGAACTGACATGATTTCCTGGGTTGGAGCTACTAAAGGTTTTATCTGCAGGAGAAAACAAACACACCAGAGAGTAAAGAAGCTGACAGTACAAATAAAAGCAGCAGTACCTTATGACATGGCAAGGAAGACACTCGTCACAATTACTTGGGATTAAACCCAACAGCAATGGTGTAGTAGTTACTATTGGAGTCTTAGGTTCCAGCAAAATTTCTTAAATTAATTAGCAGGCAGCTTGTTTGAGGCAATAACTTGAGCTGCATCTAGCTTCACTAGAAGTAAAGACAGGCCAGAAAATGAAAGCATTTTCATAAATTTAGACAACAATATGCAACAAAATAATGATTGCAATCCACACCTCTATATAGAAGCTGAATGCACACTTCGTAACTAACAGGGAGAGCCAGAACAATGTGTACCTAAAATTCAAGAGAGCAAAAAAATCAGATTCTGAATATACAATATCCTCATAAATGTTTGGTTATTGACAGGACATGAACTCCTTACTTGAAAAGAGAAAAGGCACTTTCATGCATTCCCCTTCCTACGTAAAGCCGGGGCTGCAACAAATTGGGTGAACAAAAGAAGAAAAGAGAATGTTAGTGAAAGCTTTGAACCTTAAAAAGCTAGACAAAAAACATTATTAAACTTATATGAAACAGCAATAATGGACTTCTTAATAAGAACTCAGGTATACCTGAGACCACCACATCATTAGCATCACAATCCTATAGTCGGACCTTTCAAGAAGTCGGCGGATGAAGGGAAACAGAAACAGCACAGCAGAAAGCATATTCGGTGACAGATAGATGACGATAGCCAGAAAAAAAAGTGAAGGCTTGCTTGCATTGCTCCCAAACCAACTTTTGATAGTATGAGCAAATCCAGGAGCATTATCCCATGAATAAGCATAAGTCACAGGTAGAACTACCACCCATGCAGCAGAAGTGATGAGCTTTAAAATGTATCTCAGCTTAACATGAAAAGACATGCTATGTCTGGCCTTCCAGCCAAGAACTACATCAAGGATAGCTGAGAAACAAAAGCACCGGTTCAATTCACAAGACATCCAGCAATCAGCATTAGTTAAGTTAGAGATGTAAACAAATAAGACTACAAGTGACTGTCATACAGAATACTAAAGTGTGCAGCTCGTTTACTCCATTTAATATGGCTTGAAGCCCAAACAATCTTGTCCACAATTTAAATATGCCACTCCCAACCGGCTCATTCCACAAAAGTCTACCGAATTTCTCAAAGATGTTTCATTGTCAATTGGAAATCTCAATTTACCACCAGTAAGGAATACATAAGCATCAATCAATATCCACCGTTTAGTGAATCCTCTACATTACTAACCTTTTGTCAAAATGTACATTTTGTCTTAGCATCTACATTTTTCTAATGTCAACCAGAGAAACCCTAAACTTCTTCAGTGCCTATAAGTACACTGGAATCATCATTAAGCAAGCAAATGTGTTGCCCAACTTACCTTGCACAAGCTTTAATATTGAAGCTGTTATAAAGATGCTTAAAACTTGTTTAAATACATCCGTTTCAAATATAGCACTAGGGTCTCCGGAGCGATTCCAAGCAAGAATTATCATAGCCTGATAAACAAGGACAAAAAATGAGAGCATCAGTGTGCGCATCAGCACAAAAGATTTGATGCAATTGACAAATACAGAAATAGGAAGGTATACGTGCCTGCAAGGCCAGGATAAAGAAGCTCCACATTCTATCGAAGCTTCTGAAGATGTGCAAAAATGTTCGAATTTCCACAAAATTAACTTTCCCAACCCAACGATCTCGGCGAGCAGATACTCCTTCCTGAAAATATGCCAAAGCATTCCACACAATCAGCAATTATCAAATACAGCCAAGAATTTCCTCTCAGCTATGTCAGACAGTAATATGACTAATGATGTCCAAAATAAAGAGCATAAACATTTCGTTATATCTGTTCTCTGCTCTAATAACAAGTAACAAAAATATCCTAGGATAATTAACAACATTGATCGAAAACAAATTCCATCTGATACATTCGACAAAAGAAACCTCTAGTTGAGGGCACTCTTTTTTGGAATCATTCGGCAGCTCTCTTTTAAGACCAGTTATACCATGCAATGTACATTAGTCTTGACAGGTTCATCTTCTCACTGTTAAATTCACGTCCTTTTTAGGAGAAGCAACAGTGTAGAGTGTTCTTATGCGAATTGTTCATCAGTCTATTAAGTGAATCCAGAGAAACACCTTTAATTGGAAGCACTATTCATTAATCTAAAAACCATTGATCATAGGTCAACATTGCTACACGTAACATTTACCTAAGCTAACCTGTGCAATAGAAGTTTCCCAAACTATTGGACACTCCATTCTACATTACATGGGACATTTTTTCGGGGGATATTATACACAAACAGTCAAGGGTGGAATATAAATACATCACTGATCTCTATAAGCCGAACAAATTGAAAATAATCACGATCGCATGAGACACCACATACACACATGTAACATACAAGTGGATCAAGTTTAGCAACGACAAAATGCAACGAGAAAATATACAAGAGAGAAGAGCTATCAAAAGAAAACTAACTACCACTAACCACTTTACCAGTAGGGCATCTAGGAAATTACAAGAGAGTGAAGATATAGAGAGACTAAATTTTCTAATCATGCACTGAAACAAAATTGTGGAGAATTAAGGTTGTCCGTATGTAAGCTAGCACGGTTTGATGGAGTTGGACAGCCAAGAGCCCAAGAACCTACTTTGTCCAAACTCACGTCAATGGTTGTGGTATATGCTGATCCCTGTTGAACTGATTGTTTATGATAGCATAACTAAGAGCAGCCTCTACACCAACAGATATGTTCCAAGACCGGTTGACCCTAGGGTATCATTATTGACAGAGAACCAGATACAAAAACTCCAGATAATTGAAGACTAAAGAAACAGCCAAATCTTACCCCATTTCTTTCTTGGGAAGTCTCCCCTGTAGGCGAACAAAAGAAATCTGCATCAGCGCGCATTGGCCAGCCTAGACGGAAACAATCAACCGACCTGTAATCACAATAGAATATGAGACAACGACCAGTAACTGGATCGATGAAAGATGCATAGAGGCCAGCGAGATACACACTGACACACCGGATGATCACCAAAGATGATTGTTATCAGCACTAGCAGAGGATAGAAAAATTTACTTCTCACAAATAAGAACTCACCAAAAATATTCATTTAGATCATCATAGTTTCTCCACTGTGAATGCTTCGACTTTCCTTTTTTGCTCCTTTCCGCTTCCTGGGTGGAAACAATGTTAGAAAACAATTAGTCACATATCTGAAGGACTACAATAGTGCCTTTGCCCGTTGCAAAATCGTACCTTAGCTATGACTTTATATATAGGGGTCACAACTTTTCTTAAGAAGGCCTCTTCTTCACCCCCATACGCTGGCTTCACATTCTCACCCGTCATGGGACTGACATTTCCAGCAAGCATACCATACAGCTCAAAAGCCATCTACAGGAAAAAACATGGCATTCAGAAATCAGTCACAACTTAATTTCTTCAATTACTTTAGTTTCATTGGTGCACAGGCTGCGGCATATCAGAGCTCATTCAATTCCAGCAGTAGAAGAAACAGAAGTAATGAGCAAAGTATACTAGCTCCAAAGGTGCAGGAGAACAGGAAAACAAACACCAGAAATAAGGAATAGCTCTTCAGAAGAGTACATGATGATAAATGTAGCACAAGCACTCGGGCATGAATCTCAAATTTGCAGCTTCTCCCCAAATAAGAAGATAAAGCCCCATATACAACAGCTTCCGTTGTTGCACTTCCTGCTGTATTGTTGGCAGCCTGCAATAAATTAAGCAATTAGCAGCAGAGTTTGTGTGGAAGAAAAATTAGAAGAAGCTGCTAAACTTGCAGTCACTCTATATTTCTGACATTGAGACGGCAACAAGCTCCTTAGACCCAGAACAATAGTAACACACAGGACAAAGCCCAGTAGCCCACACACATAAGTTCACCTACCAAGTCCCACGGCTAACCACAAGTTGCACCACCTTCATTTTCTTGATAAGTTATACAGGAAATCAATTAAGAGCCAACAAGGGGGATAACTTATACGGAGTATACAAGTTGTACCACCCATACCAAAATAAGCTAGTTTGACATTCTGAAACCTGTCATTTGTAGCGTCATATTAAGTTGAGCTTTAGCTGGTGTATCTTCAAGAGGAATTATTATCTATTAGTAATAGTAATAAAAAAAAAAAAGGAAAAATAGTTTTGAAGGATTTGAAAGGCCCACCATGGACCTTATTTCAAAACAAGAAGGGAATGCATTGCACTGGATAACTTTAGGCTTAAACATTTAAGGCCCAGGTCTGAGAGAAAGTTAAATGAATTAGAGGAAGCTCACCAAAGGCTACTCTTTCGATCTAAGTACTTGCACCATCTCTTATAGCTCTTGAAAAGCTTTTTCATCACTTCAGTCAATGCACGTTCATCCAACTGCAACAAATGATTACGTTAAGCTATCTGAAAAAAATTGTATGCCAGAAGCTAGCCACCACAATGTTATTAGATCAATGCACTCGCGCACACGAGCAATGAAGGCTTATTACAAGTGCCACTAAATGCAGTCATGCTAAAGAAAGAAAAAACAAGAAGTCGCAGAAGACTAGACTAGTTGCTACTTGCTAGTCACTAATCACCTTTGGTTGCTGATCCGGCTTTGGAAACTGTCGTATATGGACATTTGCGAGTAATAAAATCAAGTGCTCCCTTTGATTTGCCACATTATCTTTCTGGTTAGCAAGTCACAAGAACCAGTTAACATCATTGGAAGTGGAGAGAGACAAGAATAACCAAATTTAAATCAAATTTCACTACAAAGTGTTTTTGCAAACACAGAAGGACCTGAAACCCAAACATCGCCTGAAGCCAGTCCAAGATGTCTTCATCTTGCTTTTTCTTGTAGTCCTTAGGCCATGGAAGTCCTCTGGTATTTCGAAGGGCAACAATAGAAGCTTGGATCTGCACATAGAATTTCTTGTTAACTAGCCTCAAGAGAAGAAGCAAAAATGCCTAGTTTAAAGCTAACAAGGTCTGGAGCACAACCAAAAACGCCCAAAACTAACCTCCGGAAATCTCATAATGGCCTGATTTGCACTATCGGGATCGAGAGGAAGGATATTGTAGGGGAGATAAATTTCCGTTTTCTCAGCTACTTTATTGTGCGTATCCAAGATCTAGAGAAGATTGAACCCAATAAGAATAAAAGAAATGTTTACACCGTTGACGTAGAGAAGCCAGCTAGACAAAACTCGTATGTAAATTTGATATGCCCATGACATCATTTCCTCACCTCACGGTCAACTTCCATCGACTGCGTCAAGTTAACGGCCCTCAATACCTCAAACAGAACATTGGCAGTTTGGTACGCCTTAGTGAGCTGAGCACTGAACACAAAATCCATAGCAAATATCCTAAATTAAACACCAGCAAGGGCCCTATAAACATTTCTCGAAAGCTCTATGTGCTCATAAGCTGCTCACCGGTCTGCTTTGTCTGCTGCATTTTGCAAAGCTTGGATGTACTTCTTGTAGTAATGTTGATAAAAACTTTGCATTTCCCGCGCGTCACTCTTTTTAACTCTTCCCATTAATGTCGGATCATTTTCCTGCGGCATAAAAGTATGATAAGGACCAAACAGAAGACAAGCTTATATATATGGCACCATGTACAACTGGTACAAAAAAACTATTGAGGACCTTAGGAGTAATCAACAGAGCATACAGAAGGTCGTCATGCCAAATCAGCCATTACTTTCCATTTTGCAGATAAAATCAGCCAATTTTTTCTAGAGGTCATAAATATTCATCCAGCAGGTCCATTACAAAAACAAATGTCAAACAAACACAGACGTATTACCTTCTCTAGCCTCTGAAGAAGTGCAGTTTTAAATTGTCGGACACCACGACCACTGGAAGTTGGATCCAGCCTATGTGCTTTCTCAAATGCATAGAATCGGCCTGACAAACCACCAGTTAGAGCCAGAATCCAAATGGACAATCAATGAGACAGTAACTAACTCATCCAAATGGAGAATTAATGAAAAATCTCAAATCAGTAGATAAGACAAAAAGGGTAAGAAAGAAATAACAGCGGCAGCAAATAAAACCAAGTAGTCTTCTCTCAGTCCAAAGATACACCATTATCTTGCACGCATTACTATTAGGAGAGACGCCTTCAAGAATAATCGAAATTAACACAATTGAGATGAGACCAACCCAAAATGCACGATGTTCTTAGCAAACAAAAGTTCATCACTTAATTCACGACTCGCATTTTATCTAAGTTCATCACCCATCTTCAGAAATAAGGTTATGTGAAGCCAAAGATTTGGCTTATAGGAGAAACTGGGAACTTCAAAGTACATGCCAACTTTGTGATCCTTATCGTTCTTGGTACATGGGTTTTTTTAATCACTTGAGGTATAAACTTTGACACTCAACATGAGAATTTCGGAAACACTCAACATGAGAATCAAGTAAAGCACCTATTCCGTACAGTATCCAATCCTAAATAGAGCAATAATTCACACTATCTATGTCAATCTTAGCCTCCGACATTCCAAATTAGGTCACAAAAACAATCACAATTACAGGCTACACATAGTTTAACAAAACAATTACATGGAGTGCATAATAAAAATTAGGTCAAGAAATGCAATTCTTAGCTCGTAATATCACCGAAATGCGACACTCGCTACCCACAGTAGTTAGTTAATTACCAAAACATCACACATCTTTCTTGCAAAAAAAAAACACAAATACACCACTATCACATAGTTTCTAAAATTGGCAACTAAAACCTCAATATAGACATATAACATCACCAACTAATAAACCGAAACCGAAAAACCGAGAAAAAAAAGTCGAAACATTACATAAATAAGCAACCCTGGGATTATGCTTTTCAACTTCATTAGCAACACGAAGAATAGGAGCGATCTCAACAAGCGAAGAAGGAACAATCTCACTGTCGAACGCCGTCTCTCCGAGGTTCCCCGCCGTCTGCGTCCGCATCAACCGCCTCGCCGGCGGCTGATCGGAACCTCCACCACCACCACTTCCGCTCGCTCCACCACCTCCACCGCCTCCTCTCGATGTCGACGACGACATCGTTTCACCTCAGCTCCCCCTATACCTTCACCACCACATAAACAACACCAAAAAAATAACTAAATTAATCAAATAAATCACAAAAAACAGCAAAATAATAACAAAAATTAAATTAAAATAAATTAAATTGAGAAGAAAAGGTACCAGTAAAAAGAGGAAGAACTCCAGCTGATTAGTAGAATAGTTATGGTGGATTAACTTAGTAATTAGGGGGATAAATTAGGAGAGAGAAAAACCCTAGGAGAGAGAAAAAAGAGGAGACATAAAAAAGCAAACCTTCAAGAAGAAGCTAAAGAAAAAGCAGGAAAAGGAGTGGTGTTGTGAGTGATAGTGCAGAAAGTCAGGGAAAGAAAACCATTGGAGTAAGCAAGTCACGAGTTTTACTAAACCAATCACTGTGATTGTCAAAAGAGAGCCAATCACGGTTTGGTGGTGAAATCTCAGCCCCTCTTTTTTCTTTCCCAAATCCTGTGGCTGAGATT
>JBBYHQ010321455.1:0-15587 GCA_038382645.1 Spergularia azorica | reverse complement strand
GGTCGATTTGGGTGTCAAATTTCAGCATATCAAACGTAGAATGTATCAAATTCATGATGGAATTGCATTTCATCAGCTTGAGATTTAACTGATGTTTAATTTTTATAAGGGCAAGATGGGAATATTTTTTATTAAATTGTTGTATTTAACCTTTTTTTGTTGTTGTATTTAGACCGTCCCTTTTTTTAAGGAGGTGATTCCCTAAAAAATGAACAAATATTCCTATTTTTTATGACATTTATGTGCATAGTATAATCATAAACCCGGTGTACATGCCTCATCCACGATCGTATAGTTGTCAATACGTTAGGCATCTCAAGGAGTCTATAGTGTAATCACATTCACGGTATGCAAAATACGTTTATTATTACATTTGTGTAAACAACCACTCAAAGGCCCACAATTTATATGTAAGGTTTGCCTCTGTTTGATAGGATTGTATTATTCTGATCTGATCTGATTTAAATGACTCTGAATTGATCTGAACTAATATGAATTAGTTGAAAATTTGATTGAATTTCAACAAATTAGTATCAATAACCGAATTCATTGATTGTTATTTCAGCAATTCTGATTTGACCTGGTCTGATTTGAATGACTCTGATCTCATTTGAATGACTCTGATATAATCTCATAACTACTTTTATAAGTCCTATCAAACATAGCTTTATTGTGTAGTTTCATTTTCATTTGTTGAATTAAAATATCAATTCAATAATTATTAGAAAATGTTAGAATTTATCTGTTAGTTTTATTGTTAAGTTTAGGTTCATGCATGCATATTATCCAAAGAAGTAGTAGTATTTTTTTTAGCCAGCATATTACTAGGAGTTGAATTTAAAAACCACCAATATTAAAAATGAGACTTGTTAAAACACTAAAATAACTAAAATGTTTTAAACCACTTTATCTACTTTTGGGATTTAAAAACCACCAAATAATATGAAATCCTTTTAAAATCAACTATATAATTAAGGTTTAATTAAAAGTTTTAATTATCTAATGTTATTCAACTAGGGGCAAGGAATTTATTTCGAGGTTGTAGGGAATTAATAAACCGAAAATTTTATTATCCTGGAAACTTAATTAAGTCAGTCTTAATTACATGTCAGCCTTGAATAACTAAAGCCCATAGTGTTGATGCAATATTAATAAAATTTCAAAATGAACCAAATATTAGCATGCCTACGAAGCTATTATTATATAGAAAATTGGCAAAAAAAAAACCACCTTTAAGTTTCATAACTTTGGAAATAGCGCCCTTTTAAAATTATCTTTGTGAGGAACCACCTTATAAAATTGATAAGCCTTGGTAAGACCACCTATTATCCTTTGGCCTCCACCAAACCACCCTTGACTACCGTTGACCACCCCTTGCCCGCCTTATACCACCACCAGCCACCCTCGAAAATTGCAAAAACTAAAAATGTTTTTCTTAATCTATAAAATTAATTAATATACTCATCTCATCTTCTCAAACCTCGTCTCGTTAACACCTTGCACGAGCTCGAAGATAGTCTAGACAAGGACTTCGTGGTGTGTCAATGAGAAGGGATCGCTTACGTGAATACAAGGGTGAACGAGTGTGGAGGAAAAGACGCCGACCAGTGCTCTTAAGATAGATTGTACTTGACGATGTCAGACACCATATATGTGGCTGCCCATGACATTGCTGGCGGTAATTCCGAGGGCATGTTATAACGGAGTCAGACAATTATGATATGTTCAGACATTATTTATTATTATTCTTTTTTTTTTGGCGAAGATGTTCAAACATTATTGTTATACCTAGATAACAATTATCATGGTTTGAATTACATGCTCGGGGCCTATTAGTAGTAGTATTAGATATACACTAGATGAATCACGAAAACAGATACAATTCTATTTGCTGATGGAAAGAAAATTTATAGGCAAGAAATTATTCACGCCAGGGCTCGCAACATTTCATGGCGAATGTTGGGCATCAAATCTGGACTAAGAGATCCAAAGAGTGTGTATACACAAGCTGGACAAAAAGTAAAGAAAACCAATATTTACCAATAACTGTCCAGACAAAAGGGCACCAATTTATTTCCCCCAAAAATAAATGTTTCTTGATACCATAGGTGCTTTGATTTCTCTATCTCCTATGATTGGAACTCCTTTTAGGTTACAAATCTACACAGGCTTTTCGACATCATAGTTCTGATTCCGATCTTAAGGATATTCCAGTTCAATGTATCGGCTCTCTCCAAGACACAGAATACCTTCAATACTTGCAAGGAAGCCCCTCCGGAAGGAACACCGGTGCCTCCATAAGCTTGCGTGACAAAGATCATCTGTCTGAGCCGATCAAGAAAGCCAGAAAGTCTCGCTCATTCAGCAACCCATTTCCTTTCTTCATTTACAAGGAAGCAATCGACAGATCTGAATAATATAGCGACCCATGAAATATTAACCATGCCCTAATAGCTACACGCTCCAAATCCATTAGCTACAGTCCTACCCTGCAAGGCAAAGCCAAGAAATAAGAGATTTTCATAGTTAATAACAGGAGTGGTCATCATTAGCTACTTGGTTGTACTCTACTAATATGAACAGCAAACAACTTCTGACAGGCAAAAACAGAAAAGAGAAGCTCTGGGAATAGTCTTCACGCCCCAGTCGCTATACTTCCAGACTTCAGCAGCCCAAAACAATTCACATACAAAGCATACATCGCTCTTCATACTGTCACTACAATCATTAGTCCAAAACGGAGAAAATGGACGGCAACAGCTGATCAAGATTAAGAATCAAGTCAAGAATTTTGTTTGAGCTTAGTCAAAAGAAATCAAAATCCAGCAATGACAAACCTTGCTCCTTTAATAAAGTCACCTCCCCTGCATCACACGATAATGAAGTATCAAGTCTTCGGGTTTCTTCCAAACGTATGCCCGAACAGTTGCCAAGCTCATATCAGGGGTTAGCACCTGAAACAGATCCAGAATTCAAATTGAGACAGAAGCTTCTCATTAAGGTCATTTTGCCACCCTCACTGGCTGGAAAAAGGAAAGGGTAATTCTAATTCGTAGCACATGCGTAGCCGAGCTCCATACACAGCCATCGAAGCCATTCTCAACCATGCATAGAAGGATACAGAAAGATATTCAATCAGCCAGGCAACAGCATGTCACAGTGAAATTAAAAGTTTTGTCCTCATCTTTACTTCAAATTAGACGTTCAAAGAAGTGTATTTACACAGTAATGCATCCATACAGTGTAGGAGCCCTCTCACAGATGAACCTAAGACAGGCTATAAACTAAAAAGACTCAAGATCAAATTACCATATTTAATTTACCTGATTATTGCACAATATCTCAATAGAAGGTTTTGACCGCGATAGAGGTCTCAAACTAGTTCTAAGAGAGCCATCTCCCACGGATCCTGAGTTTTGTAGTGGTCCTCCAACCGACGTCTGTTCTCCAGCAACACCCTCTAATGATTTGTCCAGGACCATCTTTTCGAGGACGTAGGTGATGACCTAAAAATCAATTAACAGTTTAAGGCAGATCCAAAACATCCAATTGCAACTCTAATTACTTATCAATTATTCCTGATCAACAATTCAAACAACATATACAGGCGCATGTTACATTAGAAACAAGCAAATTAGTTGTCCTAACGGATAAGTATATGCATAACAAACAAAGGACATTTCTCAAGAGGCACAGGATAAATAAGAGTGTTGTTTCCACATTGACACAACACAAGATCCCTCTCGCTTCTGCTGCGTGTTCATGCAGTGAGTCCGAGTGGTAGACATTCTTGTATTAAAACTCATAATGACGCAGAGAAACTAGCCAGAATTCAGTAGCTATGAGCAAATTCATAACCAGTACAAAAGCATTTATCGAGTAATTTGATGAATACATAGTTTCAAAGTAGGGAGGGGGGGGGGGGAGGTTGTAAAGGGGGTATACAGGGAAGGGAGGGAAGCTTAATCAATATCGCCATCTTCACCCATGACCCATGTAGACCCCTTTGGTAGTTATGAATTTCTGAAGTGATCGGTGAAGATATGCAATCTCTGCACGCCTTGTGCAATTGTGGTCAAGGCATGCTGCAACAAAATAAGATGATACTTTATCTGCACTACGATGAATATCCACACATCGGCTGAAATTGCTACAACTATGTTTTGATGACATACAAGTATATCTTTTTTTCTTCCATAAATCTCCAACTACGACAGGATTCAATTTAAAAGAGGAGCCTTTCCTCCCTTTCTCTACCCTATTATTTGTTATCCAACCAAAAAATTTCAAGACCCCCCCCCCAACCATCGGAAGGTATTCGTCTTTCTCGCCCCCCTTCCCCCTTCCTATTTTTCTATCCAAACACAGTCTTGATGTAAACAACTTCGTGGGCAATGGAGATTAAAAACTGCACAAAATGGTGCTGAGCTATCATGTCACAAAGAAGACTGTGTAACAAACGCAGTAATTCAACAGTCAAGCAGTGCCATTCGAACAAAACAAATAGTCTGACGGTTTGTCTGGGCCACAGCTTATATGCTTCAAATTCGGGATTTCAGTATATAGATCTTCTGCACCTGGGTTACGAAAATCAGCTGCAGAAACAGTTGAGAAATCTCCTCCTTACGTGGATCACCCCTTCTCTTGAAGCACAGTGCTACAAGGACAAATTTGTGTTTACTAGAGGTACGGTTGACCTAAATGACGAGTGGATCATCCACATAAGAGATTATTCGGGTGTCCATAGTCCATAGAGATGTATAATCAATGCTAAGTGAAAAGCATAGGCAATAGACCTAACAATTTAAACGCCATTCTTCTTTACAGCGGTGGATCCCTCCAAATCATATTTCTTATAATTCAACTACACGTACTGTGCATAAATGTTAGCCTTTAATTCAGTAACAATGCTGTTGAAGTGAAAAAAAATATAAGTGCTCTAGACACATTCAAATCTTTTAACACAAAATTACCACCATAGATAACATGAAAGGTCCATGGGACGCAGAAGCCTGCATCATTATATGCAATGCAGTGATGCACGCAACGAAATTGTTTTCAAGTAACGGGAGCCAGTAGCTCTAACCTTTTGTATTCTTAATATGCGAGGAGCACTCAGCTTCCCTTGTGTTAAAATTTGGATTAGAGTCCCTTCGGATGGATGTAGATAAAAGCTGCACCTACACATATACAGTCAAATGAATCATATACCATCCAACGGGAACATTATGAACTAATCAACAATTCAATTAAGAAACAAAAATTCTTAAGATAAAGATAATCCATGGTAGGAACAGACTAAGGAATGTCACCCATGTACAAAAGGTCATGTACCAAAAAGAACAATCACCACCCTATCAGAAAGCATCTAATCTACAAAATCCACAAATGATATGCATCAATTCAAATCCAAAGTACACATGTCATGGCAACAAAAATTAAGGCTGATTCTTTCTATTATTGATGCTTTCCCTTCCAAATTTCGTTGATTTCTCTCCCTCCAAATGCATCACCAAAGAGCCACTTGGCCAGTAGAGCCATCTTCTATACCACCCCATTCCAAGACTTTCTCAACCATCATTTCCAAGCTACAAACACATCTTTCGGTCTTAGAAGTTGGAACCAATCATACCAAACACAGAAAGGTCTAAATGCCACAATGGCACACCAACAGACAAATACGATCAATCATTTATTCCTTTCGGAAGCAAAGGCTACACCAACATGCAAAAGAAAAACATCTTCTATTCAACATTTCATGACAAGGGATCTTGTTCTTATAAGAAGCCTGCACCGCAAAACAAGCCATAAAAAGCAAATCAAAATCTTGATCCCCTTCGAACTAATTACCAAAACATCTTGACCGAAAAAGTCTCATCCTCCTTGAAGCGCAACACAATATCATCACCATGTTAAATCTATCTCCTTTCTAGAAATAATCTCCTCACATTAGTCTCCTCTGTCATTAGACAGTAAGCAGATATCTCAGTGCAAATGGCTACCATTCCAAGCATGTCTTCAACAATGACTACCCTTAAAGAGGAAACTCTATACAGATATGGAGATCGCATTTTTGACAGTTGATCTTCACGCCAAAAAGATAACCTTTCGGAACTCTTAACCTTGAAAAGTAACCTGTGACTTAAAAGATCTATACCTACACTATGAGGAGCCTTACTTCACAATCCCAGCATCAAGTCCTTTATTTATGCAGGATAACATATTTCTCCTCATCAGCAAATCTGAAAGGCCACTTCAAAGCTTCATTCATCATACAGAGCAACTTGATTCCAAATCCCCTACCTACATAGAACAAGAAACACCCTCTTCCCAACTTCCCCAATAAAAGCCCTTTATCAAACTCTCTAGTAACCCACAAGAAACCTTGTTCAAACTTCTCAAGCCTGCTAGCCACGCTTGCAGGAATAGTGGCAACAACAAAATGTACCTAGGCCTCACAAGAAATGGTACTCTTAAATATAGTTATTCTACCAACATTACATAAGACCCAGAATTTACAGTCCGAATCTTTAGATAAAGCACATCACATACTTTATGCTATATACTACCAGGGACATCATCACAAAAGCAATAAGGAGCGGAGAAAGAAGTGTCAACCATAATGAACAGCACCCGAACCGAGGTGGATAGACCAATATTGGTTCACCACTTCCCTGACATTCATAAGAGTAGCACCAGGAAACCTAAAAGTCTCATTCCCATCTTTGTTTGTACTTACTTTCTTAAATTCATTTAGAAGCTCAGAATTTATACCGAACTGAAGCCCTCATCATTCTCATTTAGATTTCTTATGCTGCTCAATATTTTCTTTGACTACAAGGATGTTGACACTGGAACCGGGATCTAGCGACATAATCAAATAATCCAATAAGTCACTAAAATTACAGGTCTCCAACTTTGATCCACTAAGTAATTGACACAGAAGGAAAAGAAAAAGGGATATTTAATTGAAAGACACAACTAGAGTCCAAAGACACATAATCAGAAGATCAATTAAATATCTTAATGTCAAATACTTCAGGCTTAAGTTACCAAATTAAAATTACAAAAAAAAAAAAAAAAAAAAAAAAAAAAAAAAAACCAAACAACAAAACCAAGGCAAAAAAATTCCTTTTTCTTCTCTCTTGGAGGTAGGCGGTTGTTCAAAAAACAATCCAAAACCCAGAACGGGAAGTATTTGTCATCTTCATTGCCGTCCAAGTCAGTTATTTTTTTCCGCCACGCACCACCTTGGGCACCCTCAGTGATAATGGAAGGAGGACAAAGAGAAGAAAACTCAAAAGGAGGATACACCATCGAATCATTTTCCGCACTACTGCTGACCTCAACACGTGAATGGGGCCCGCTCCTGGCAGAGATATCCTTCACAGATTGAGCCTCACCATTAGCCAATGTTTCCGATCCTGATCTCTGCTTTCTTTTTGCCAACCAATGGCTTAACAAACCCTTTAGTGTTTCTCGAGCCAGGTTAACCTGCAAACATATCATTATTTAGTCCATACCGCTATAGAAGTTCAACAGGGAGAAGAAGATACAGGTTAGGATACACTTGAGATCCTTTCATTCAAACGAGCAGCTTAACACTTGTCTAAGAGCATGACCTACAAAATGGAAGGAAACGAATTTGTGTGCTTCCAATAGCCAACGGCTCGAAAATATAACTTCTGTAGCTGAAAAAAAAAACTTCAAGAAGTGTTTCAAAGGGGGGGGGGTCGGTTTGCCCAAAATAATCCCAACTTTAAAGAGTAACTTCCCAAAATGATCCATTTACCTTTTAGACTTGGTCAAGCAGGTTCGTGATGTGAAAGAAATACTATACTAAATTTATAAGGGAGCGTTTAACATAAAAATTATGTCATACAAGGTAGAGTTAGGCAGAAAAAAAAAACAAATCCCATTACTTTACATGGTTGCCAGCATTTCTTGTTTGTCTAGCGGTACAATGTTCTCTAATGTGGATCTCGGATAATGCCCAAGATACCAACCTCAAGATAATTTTCAAGCCACAAATCACAATATGGCAAATTATTTTATGACTCAAGTTTCAAAGCTTCCGAGTCCAGCCACATAAGCTAACAAATTATCTGGCAGTCATCTCATCGTATGAGACCAATTAATCTGTTACTTTTGATAAGTTAGCATGTTACTTCTGAAATAGATTGGCTTTGAAAAGTAATAGTTACTTTTGAAATGTGTGAGAGGTCTCATCGTATGAGACCGTCTCATAGTAGAATTTGTGATTATCCCGTAGCTTAAAATTGTGATGTGTTGATGTCAAATTTTATCATGAACTATACAGCAATTATAACAACAATGTATAGGAAATGAGATACAGTAGTAATACCTTATCATCTTCAAGCCTCCCAGGTATCTTAAGTTCTGCAGAATACATCTCTGCAGAAAAGCATTGTGGTGTGTCCAAGTGAATTGACAAACTACCAAGCCTGGTGTCCACTGTGAACCAAGCAGGTACGCTTACCTGGAGATTCAAAAGGAAAGGGATCAACAAAGCAAGCATCAACAACTAGATAAGCATCCACTAAACAGTAAAGTCCTACCATTTCAAATAGCTCTTTCTTCTTTTCATCAAAGTCAACCTGAAAAGGTACCATGCAAAATGAGCCATGAGAACTGGTACAAGAAAGATTTCAGGAAACTAAATGCCCCGAACCTAAGTTCATTCTATAACCAATGGACAACATCGGTACTACATTCAACTAATAAGTATTAGTACTACATTTGCAACTAGCATTAGATTCACCACATATCTAAGATTTTGAATACCACCTCGCCATAATCTTCAAGAATGATGCCCTTGGTAATCTCCCATAACTTTACAGAACCAGAGGTATCCTACCATGAAGAAACACAAAATCTTTAGGCATCTGATCCGATGAAAACCAGATGCTGGAGACAAGGTAAAATAAAGTGAATGTTTGCATGGAGGAAACCAAGGATCATATACCTTGGTAAGAACATGCCTCCGGTTATTTAATATTTCATGCTGCACAAGTGCTGGAGTTCCAGGGATTGTTAAAGTTGGCTGCCGGTGAACAGCAACCTATAGATTACATGCACAGAAAGTTACACAACAGGCATCACAGATCCACAGGCGAAAATTTTGACAAACGAGTAGACATCTTCCATGAGACATGAAAAAGGGTAAGTTGAAAAGGTAAATCTTATGTTACACGTACACAATTTCAATCATAATAAGAATCAAAATTTCTCATCAGAGGTGTCGACATTGTTGTTGTCCTTGCCTCAGCGAAGAAACTCACTATCATGACCAAAACACCAGCAGCCCAAATACTTCCATGCATCAGACTCAAAGAGCACTAAATTTCATCCCCAGTACAATAAATAAAATTCAGGGAAGGGGCTGTAAAGAGTAGTGTATCATACGAGAAAACATTTTACACCATCAATTGCCACATAAAACCAATCTTATGCTGCCAAAATAAAGATCCAAAACATAAACATAACCTAAATGAATATGAAATACTATCCCCTAAGAGCATTGGCACATGATAATAACTTTACAACTGGTAGTGAACTAAAATCTTACAGGGGTTGATCCCTCAAGGGAAGCCCTGGCCCTTGAAAAGGACAAATTTCCAGCCAGGAATGACCCTCCTTTTTGGAAGATTTTTTGGGGACTATGTAGTTCAGCTGGCCATCTATGAACAGATGAATCCGTGGTGCTAACCCATATGCTTTCATCGTTTAATGCCAACTGAAGAATAGGGTGCTCTTCAGCACAGACCAAGATGCTCTCTCTGGTTGACAAGTCCGTCAAATACAGCTGCAATGCAAAATATTGAAATCATGAAAACATGAAATCTGCAAGGAGGCTGCAAACGACAGATGGAATACAATCTAGGCTTTTCTAATAGACCCTATTGATGAACTGCTCACCGATTGGTCTCGGCCACCACTATAAACATGGCTAAATGCTGCTGTGCTTGCAAGAGCCCACACAGAATCCGTATGAACAGCATATGAATGCACACAGCGTTGCTGACCAAGATCCCATAGTCTACAAGAAAATAAAAACTATGGTCAAGTATATACATGTATAAAAATACAAACATCGTTGCAACAAACGACAAATTTTCAAAGCCCCAGAAATCTTCGTTTCACATCTGTTTCCGCACTATCAAATTCAAAACAACTGAGCAAAATAACAGTAATTTGATTTGAATAATATATAATTTACATAGCCAGACCTAAAAATCATAATACTCCCACTTTATGCAATTCAAAGGATCCTGTTGTAGCTTTACATCCGTGAATGACACATACAAGCAAAAATTCGGGACATCAAAACGGTACCAACAGGATGACGCCCAATTACAAAAAGAAGCCATGGAGGTGGCGTCCATACACAAGCAGAGAGTTCATTAAGCTCTCAAACTATCGTGATTAATTTTCCACAAAAAGGACTGTTAAGTGTTGCTGAGACAATACCGGAACAGCATTGAGCAACACACATAGGATTGTAGGAACAGACTTGTAAGGCCAAGTAATGATCTTCAAACTAAAAATAAACATCCGACTACCATCTGTCAGATAAAGATTGCTCAATTGTGTATCATATATGCTGGCGCCATTGGAAGCTGGAGACCAGAGGACTACTAAGGCTAATGCTTATTCAGAAATATTTACGCTTTTTCAATCTGACGATATCTTTTAGCTTGAGACTAGCACAGCAATTAAACAGTAAAGTTACACATGACTACAGATATATTAGTTCTGGCTCTCCTATTGTACATGAGTGGCATCCACTTATTTTATTCATAAATTCCTTTGTCTAAAATATACTAAAGACTGAAAGATAAATGAGAAAAAGAAATGCAAACTACAGGCAAGGTAAAGTTTATGACCAAAGACATGTAAGCATACCTTATCATTGAATCAGAAGAACCAGATATGCAGTACCTGTATAGACATCAAAACATTAACTCACTTTAGTATTTGACTGGAGTGAAAAGAATTCTGCGTTGAAGAAAAAACAAACAAGATTCCTTACAGAGTACAGTTCATGTTTTTAATTATAAGAGTATCAAAGACAAAGATTGAAGTAACAACAAGAAGATGATGTCCCAATTATAACTACAACGACAGAATAGCCGCATATCAAAAATAGAGCAACCCACTTACAAAATATGCCAAAACAAAAATGTCACGGCCTTTCAACTAACATGCATATTTTTATCCAGAGACTGAAAGCAAGAACAAATGTCACTCAGGAAGACACTAGATTACAGCTCCTGTTTTAACCAAGATAGGTGTATTTAAACAAAGGTTAATCTCAAAGATAATATCATGAAGGTTCAACAATTAATGCAGCTATGATTTATTGATCAAGAATACAACAGTATATTCAAACCTGCCAGTAGAATCCAATAGCAACGCCCTCACATTATCAGTATGTCCTCTCAACTTCATGGTTTTCGAACCAGATCTAGGATCCCAAACCCGTACAACCTAACAAGACCACATGAAACCAAGAATATAAACTACAATCAATTCAGGGAAGAAAAGCAGATGATCACGCAATCAAGCTTCTAGAATGTCCACCGAACAACAATCAACTCCTCTAAATCTTTTTGATATCAAAGTGGTAATATAAGCTATAGCTGCATTGCTTCTTCAGCGGATTGGCCGTGCTGTTCACTAGTAGCATTTATCTAACTTTAAGTGTATTTTCAAACCAATGGCACATTCAAATACGCCTAACAAATCATTCAAAGTTTCAAACTACCCCCTAAAAGACCTTCTATAATTTAAGTTTAAAACAACTTCCGCAAACTCAATTACTCCTTTTCAATATCCTTTCAGAATGGAGGTTTTCTCTCATTAGACCAACTCTAAAAACTACTCTTAATTAAACAGGTTTTAATCAGTCTGGAAACCATAACCAGTATGACCCATATTCTTTTATTGACCTTTGGGAAGCCAGTCCCTTTTCCAGTCACCATTGTTATCTTCAAAGCGTCAGAAGCCTTAGATTCACGTAATTTCCGATTTCCCATAATTGGGCTGCCTAAAGAGTGTGAGGAATCGATGACAACCAGATAGCTCAGCGCCACTTGAAATGAAATTTAAGGTTGGCTCAAAGGGTGATAACTTCATTCTTACTCTGGTGGTCGGGAAAGATAAGTGCTAACGATGGCCATAAATCATGTATCCCACCTATGCTATCCATTCTAGTGCGCATAGGACTTCAACATCTCCCTAATTTGACTCTTTGCATTCATCACCAATCATCAAATTGTTGAATACCTTGATCATTTAAAAACAAAATAATCCTAAAATCCTTTCAACATATATACTCGTAATCTTATATGCAATGAAGTACTCATTTTAAGACAGGAAGTAAGCTCAGGTACTAATCATAAGACACAATTTTTTTTTTTTTTGAACTTGATTATAAGACACAATTGCCCCTGTAACATAGTTGTTTTCAAGGTTCAGTAGGTGGTTGACATCAAATCTTCCTTGTCCACTATATTCCTACCATATATTCAGTGCCATTCAATCTTCGATACGCATATTGCAGAGGTAAAATGATGGAGCAGGTAAAGGCATTGATTTACCTTTTCTGTTCCACCAGAAACAAGTATGCTTCCGCAATCATTCATCGCCAATGCATAAACTGACTCCTTGTGGCCTTTGGCAGCAATCGGATTATAACCATGACTCGGAGTAGAATGTGCAGATATGTTATTACTGGAGTTTATACTACGTAAACTGGTCATTGGAACAGAGCCTGCTCCACCAATGATTCCGTTTGAAGACTCTTCATCTGTACGATCATTTGACTTAGAAACCGGAGCAAGCGCAGCTTCAATATCCCATACAAATACCTCTCCACCAAGGCCACCGGATGCAACAACGTTGCTCTAAAAAGAAAAAAACACTATTAAAGAATCAGGAAATAAATGAACTTGCAACAACAAAACACAACACTATTAGGATATTCACTAGATATGTCCTTGAGGCAATAAATGCCTGTTGACCAGTCCTCAAAATTTACTTGCTTTAAAACATCAACTAGGAAATTACATTTTTCTCAGCAGCAGCAAGACAGGTCACGTAGTCAGAGTGCTGACGCAAAGTCTTTGTACAAACGCCATCAGACAAGCAATTCCATGTCTGCAACATGATAAGAAACAGTGCACACTATAATTTCAACTGGAGAACAAAAACATAAATGCACATAAGACTACAACAATGTAGCTGTTCACTATTGTCACCTTAAGTGTCGTGTCTGAAGAGCAGGAAACAAGAGTCTGATCGCCTAAAACAACCGCATCATTTACCTGCCACAAAAAGATCAGATGCAAGAATTTTAACTTAATAACTCGACCGAAACAGAATAATTGGCAAAATAACAGAGAAGAACAGAATAATCTCAATAACACACAGAAATCTCGACTAAATGGCCAAAAAAAAAAATGTACCCAATCCACATGCGACTCAAACGTAGCCGAGCAGGTAGCAGATTCTTCATCTATTGCCCATCTTTTCAATGTTCCATCACGGCATCCAGTGAAAAGATAATCACTTCTGTCAGAGCCATTTGACTTCAAAGCAGCCAAGCAGTTTATACCAGCACAATGCTGAGAAGGAAAAAGCAATGAAGCATACCAGTTTAGAAGAAGAAACAAAGTAATAAGAAACAAAGGAAGCTTGAAGATGGTAGACTATAGCATTCAAAAACACACATACGACTATATTGAACAACTTAAGCAATCCAAAGACAGCCATCAATCTACGCAAGGGCCAAATATTGTTATGGCTGTATGGGTACACAGATACACAAGCCATTTTCAGTCAAAATTACAGACAAAGTTTCAGACAAGAAATGTAATCTCAAGAGCTTTTCAAAAATTCCACATGACCACATCCACAAGAGCCCTATTCCAGCTACAGATAATCTACATGCCGCAAGGATATAGTAGCTAAAACCAACAAATAATCTTAAAAACAGAAGATCCAGTAACCATTTACAGAACCAAACATCATATCGTAACACCAATCACGCCCAGATTGAGTAGCTAACTTTTTTTAAAGTTCAATTTTCTTGTGCTCCCCACATCATATTTAAAGAACATTCATGAAGAAAGCAAGAGTGTCACTTATCAAATCGAGCAAGATTTCAATGCCTTGAGCACCATGACTAACAACCAAAATATCGCCAGTTTCCTCTTAAAATTTCCCACTACATGCTACTCACTATTTGTAAACATCATCGTAGCTAAAGATTCAAGGCTCTACACCTTAAACTACGTCACCTGCTATCTAACGAGTAGTTCAGGCACAGATGGAGCACACACTGATCCTTAGCAGCAAGTGAAGTTAGAAGTATTGAATATAAAGGATTATATTCATCAGATCAGAGCAATAAAGAGGCTCACCAGCCCTTGCATTAAAAAAATGACGAAAGAGAAGACAAAGCCGACAAAGCCTTGGATATCTATCAATCATATAACATGAGATTATTGTCAATAGACAGGATTCAGGACGAAGGACCAGAATACCCCAATAACAGCAGAGACTTTTTTTTGATAAGTTAGGAGAACAATATTCAAGAAGACACCAAGGGGGTGACTCCCATATACAACAGAAAGCTAATTAATCTCTTGGACTATCTTGAGAAAATTCATCCACAAAAAGAAGGAAAGTCCAGTGTCGATAGGAATGTAACACTTGATGACAGCAGGGACACCAGTAACATTAACTGTTTTTAAGAAAGGAAAATTTCATCCTCAAAAACAAAGATTTAAAAGCAAACATGAACTGACGACAAACACTTAAAGTTCCTAAATGACTATTCTTCTTCCAACTATAACCCCAGACTTAAGAAAACTCTACACCAATAACTGCAGCAATAGTTTCATCCTTCAGACACAAAGCAGTAAGCTCCACAAAACAATAAGTAAATAACTGATACTAAACGATAAATTCCTAAGGGACTATGCTGCTTCCAAAAATAACTGACAAACTCACTCCATAAGATATCTCTGTAGGTTGCAGTACAAAACCAAACCTTACCAGACGTCTCAATCAGCTAGGAATTAGAAACTAGAGGAGTGGGGCAAGGTAAAAAAGTGCTCAATTAGAATCATCATAATTACACAAAACACGTAAATTCTCAACCTAGAGCTAATACTTAACAGACCTATCTAGACAAAAAAAGGCCGATTTTTCTTTCACCTTCTCTTAATACAATTACACGAGTCTTGACTATAATGGAATTTTGCACAGTTCAAATGCCGTTATACAGGACAAAGAGGTATAACTCAGCATCTCATCAAGTTCGGTCATTAATAACTGCAGACAGATCCAATAGATAGGGAACCTCATCAGTTTCCTCCTAGATGTTCACATTACTTAAGTTAGATATAAAAAGTCCACCATAAATAAATCACA
Organism: Spergularia azorica; assembly: GCA_038382645.1. Classification (NCBI taxonomy): domain Eukaryota; kingdom Viridiplantae; phylum Streptophyta; class Magnoliopsida; order Caryophyllales; family Caryophyllaceae; genus Spergularia; species Spergularia azorica. Next base: position 125 of record JBBYHQ010321455.1, on the reverse strand, counting down.
TCCAACAGTCCACTATACTAAGTAGAAAATATTTTGACAAATGATATGTGAGGGAGTCAACTCATATGGTGCTCCACATTTCATGATACAGAATTTGCTCCGTATATAATCCCTTACATATTAGA
>JBBYHQ010321361.1:0-15600 GCA_038382645.1 Spergularia azorica | reverse complement strand
GGGGTGTTAGCTTACTCAATTTCCTGACTTTTTCAACTGTGGTTTTTGTGCTTTAAATCTACCACAGGTAATTGTGAAGGATACGTCTTTTAGTGTGGCTTCTACCTGAAGAACTGTAAAGCTTCCGCTGTTCGTCATTGTATTGGAGTTTTGTTTAGACTTTGTATCGCCTTGTCAAAATTGTATAAACTGTGTAGAATGTATTTTGTCAGCTTTGTATATCGATTGTAATATTATCGGATTTTGGCGTTGTAATAAAATAATGTTTTAAAATAGGCCGAAATTCGGGGATGTTACAGTCTCTAACTATGAGACCCGTTTAAATTCTCTCCATAGGGGAAGAACCCTCTCTTCCCTCTTTGAGACCCGTTTTTAGACCCCCAATGGAGATGGTCTTAAAAGAGAGTATATAAAAATAGTGAAACATATTAGGGAAATAAAAACTATTAGAACAAAAGACCAAAAGGGGGAACTTAAGATTCAACAAGCAAATTGAGTCACATCATTAAATAATAAACCGGAACCTAAAAACAAGACCGCAACCAGTTCCACAAAATCTAGCCTCGATTTGGTTGCGCTTCAAGGAACTCAGCCAATACATGAGAAATAAATAAAACCAAGGGATACTTAGATCCTGTTTGATTCAACTTAAAAAACAATAAATTCAAATCACATCAGATTAATTCAAATCAAATAAACTCACATCAGTTTCATTCCAATCAAATCAAATAAGATCAGAATTATCCAAATATTAATCAATGAATCTAATCTACTTCTAGTCATTAATTTGTCTAGATGCGGTTAATTCTTTAACAAATTCAGATCAAATAAAATCAAATCAAATCAAAACAAATCAAATTAAATCAAATCAAATTAATTCAAATCTGAACAGAAAAATGCAATCCTATCAAACAGAGCCTTAAGATTAAACAAGCATGGTGAGCCACATCGTAAAATAATAAACCGGAACCGGGTCCACTTCAAGGACCGGTAGATCCGGTTGCGCTTCTAGGTACTCCGCCACTTGATGAGGAAGAAAAAAAAAAAAAAAAAACTAAGAAACACAAAAGAAAATAAAAGGGAAACTTAAGATTCAACAAACAATATGAGCCACATCGTAAATAAGAAACCGGAACCTAAAAACAAAACCGCATCCCTCTACAACTGGTTCCATAAAAACTGGAACCGATCGAAGCCAATAGATGTGGTTGCCCTTCTAGGTACTGAGCGAATCGATGGGAAACAAGAAAAAAAGAAACGGAAAAAAATAAGGAAAACTCAATATTCAACTACCAATTTCTCGATTTATGCGCAGCCAATTTGATCTTAAAAAAAAAAAGATTCGACAACCAATTTGAGTCAGATCGCAAGAAAAACAGAACCGCATCCACTTACAACCGGTTCCATAAAATGTGGAACGGATAGGGACCGGTAGATCCGGTTGCGGTTCTAGGTACTCGGCTTCTTGATGAGAAGTAAGGAAAAAAAAAATGGAACCTACGATTCAAACAACCAATTCAAGCCACAAAGGGAGACCCATGCCAAATCTGAGTAACCAATTTAATCTGACATAAGTGATTGAAATTGAATTAACAAATCCTAAGAATATTAACAAAATCAGAACAACAACAATAACAACAACAGATAAAAAAAAAAAAAAAAAGGGCCGGGGGGGGGGGGGTTTATACAAACAAGGCAGTATAAAAAATTGAAAGACAGAAATTGTGAAAAGCGATTACCAAGAGATTGAAGGAGGAGATAGTTTCAAAGGGTTGATATTTTGTGAATGACTGCAGGGTAGGTGAGTACTGGGAGATTGTAACTTATAAAGACCTATAAGGGGTGCGGATAACATGAGAATTAAAAGAATTGGATAGGTTCCTCCTTCCCCTGGAAGGCAGTGACTACCACGTCCATCTTTGCAACAAATCATGCCATACACGATCTTTACACGTGGTAAACGGTAAAGATCATTTATGACATGATTTGATGCAAAGATGGACGAATAAGCTATACAATTGTAAAGCTGAAATCTGGACAGTCGCTTACATACCATCTTAAAAAGCGGTAATCATGCCGTAAACAATTAATAGCCGATAGCTATGATAATTTACCAAAAAGCAGGTATCAAATCTACCTATTCTACCAAAAGATCACCACCTAAAAGCTTGTCAGTATACTACAATGTGGATGATAAGCCAGCTGACCAAAGCTAAAATTTTGTATGTCTTATACCTCGACTTGAACACCGGTAATAATTTTAAGTTTACCAGGATTACTGGATTAGCCAAAGTACCCAAGAAAGACAGTTTGATACAGGCATGAGTCATGTTCTCATTTCCCCTGAAATGATGATAAGCACCGCATGGCTCCAGTGCTTGAATGTTTTAAAACTGATGTTTGAGTAGTGACAGCAACCCTTCTAATTTCTATTTTTTTTTTTTTCGTTTCTCTTTAAGTGCAAACAAGGAAGCCTACATATATAGACAGGTCGAACCAAGGTTTAAATTTCAGCCCCCAATAAACTTTACGGCACAGACTATACAATGACTTTAGTTAAGGTTTTACTTAGAAAAAAGATAATTGCATGAATTTTCCCTTTAACTTCTCTAAATTTTCTGAAAGTTATGTAAATTTCGAAAAACTTGTTGAAATTTATGACGATTTCAAATGAACTAGAAAGATCGACACTTTCACTACAAACCTCTATGTTTGACATTTCAGGTATCAAACTCTCAATTACAACCCTCTTCAGACTTCACCCATACTACACCAGTGACCCAGAACTAAATCATATGAACCCAAAAAAAAGAGCAAACCAGTGCACATAGGCGTCCCCGGAAGGCAAGAGTCCAGGGAAGGGGTCCCACCAAAAGGGTGTAAGAAAAACAAGTTTTTCCTTAGAACTTTTATTGCAAGAATCTATCTTTTTTATTCCCTCTGAACTTCCTGAAATTTATCTAAGTTTGGAAAAACTTGGTTGCAATTAAGTTACTTCAAATGAAACAATAAGATAGTCATTCATGTACATAACAAGATACCACACAAACATGTACATTTACTTTAAAAAGAAAATCTCCATAAATAAATAATTAAATCTAATCTCAGAGATACAAAAAGATTATTACTCTACATAACTTCATTATCTCAATCAATTCATCCCATTCCCCCTACAACTTGCATTCAATTTCACGCAATCTTCAAATACAAGCCACCAAGAATTAATGCCTCTCAATTGACACCAAAAGCCAGAATTATATCAGTACATAAAACTTGATTTCAACCAGATGATCATAATAAATTCAACCAAAGATCAAATAAATAAGAGCAACATTAAACTTTAACGTTACTCCCTCTCTTCTTCTTATTCGATTAATGACGTTCTGCCTAGATACGTGAGCGAATTCAAACCAAACGTTAACAATCCAAGGGAACGGACGGAGTCGAGTAATTCATGTGCCACAACAAATTCAAATAAAAAAAGATTACGAATTTACGACATCTGAACTTCACAACAAACCCCAGAATTATATCAACAAAAAAACATACACAAAAATTCCAAACAACATAATCAAATTAAAATAACAGACAAACAAGAGTAAAATTCAAACTAAAACATACCCATCAACAAACAGCAAAAAAAGAACACAACTTTACAACAAAAAAGCATATAAAAGAAAGAAAAAAACATAAAGATCAAAACTTTGAAGTTGTATGAGAATACCTGTTGGGGTCGGAAGCCATTGATGTTGGAGGTTTTGAGAGAAGAGGAGAGAGAAAGTGTGTGAGAGAAGTTTTATTTTTGAAGGGAGTTCAGGAGACACTTGAAAATTGTGGGTGTTTTTTTGGTGAAAGTGAGAGATGTTACAAACTGGGTATTTAAAGAGAGTGTGACTGTGTGAGGTGGCTGAGATCTCTGCAGTCCGTTTAAGGAACAGAAGCAAAGCACCTGAAAATACTGCACCAACACATTGTACTTGCTATCCAAAATGCGTATTTGCTGACTAGTCTTCGGCCAGACTTGTGAATCTTGTGATTCTATTCCATTAATTGATGATATGATGAATTTTGGTGTGAGGCCGTCTGGTTGGATGAGATGGTTTTGTTATAGGAGGTGATTGGAACGGTGTGGGAGGCTGGGTTTTGGAAAGGAGGAGGGTGGTTTAGTCGATGAGTGATGATGTTTGTAGCACACTCTGTTTTAGGGAGACGAGTTCACAATGACACTTATTTTAGTTTTGCGTCAAAGATTTGTGTGATGAGACCGTCTGGTTAGATGAGATGGTTGTGTAATAGGGATTGAAACGGTGAGATAGACTTGTTTTGGAAAAGGAGAAGGGTAGTTTAGTCGGTGAGGGGCGGTGTTTGTAGCACGCTTTGTTTTAGGGAGACGAGTTTGCACAACTAATGATACTTAAATTTAGTTGATTGGCAGGTAAAGCGAAATCGAAAGTAGGGAAAAGAGTGTATGGTTATGTTAGATTTATGGTGTATTACTTTATAAATCACATATTTAAATCAAGACTCTGTTTTTTTCAAACTAACTTTAGTAGGTCTGACATCAACAATTAATTGCCGAAATGCGACCAAAGTGTTGTATGAGACGGTCTGATTAGATGAGATTGGTGCGCAGGTGCTTTAAATTGTGTGGGAGACTAATTTTTGTAAAGCATGAGGGTCGTTGGTGGGTGAGGGATGGTGTTTGTATCACATTCTGTTGCAGGCAGATGGGTTACCGCAACAATGATATTTATTTTAGTTGATCGGCGGGCATAGTAAAATAAGAAAGATGAAGAAGATTTTATAATTATGTTGGATTTATGGTGTGTAACTTTATTAATCACATATTTATATCATGACTCTGTTTTTCAAATGTGAATTTAGTAGTTTTGATATCAACAATTGAGTGCCAGAATGCTTCATTGTTTGCAATCGTAAAGCGATATCCTTGCCAGGGAATTTTTGAATTTAGGTTATGCGTCTTCTCTCCTACTCGTGGAGATGATTTGTAATGAAGATATATAATACTCTGTTTAACTTTAAAATATTAACAGTATCGCTGAAAGAGGTAACTGAGTTTTGGTCGTGACTTTTCGCGGGAAATCAAATTTATATAAGATTGACATCATTAACCGTGAGATTAATAGCTTGTCTATGGAACCTACGTATTTTGCTTTTATCTGCAATTATTTTGGTCAAAACTATCTTCGTAGCTCTCGGCTATCTTTGTTCCCAACGGTCTATTTACCGTTCTTATTCTACACACGAAGAATAATGCTACAATCGATGTAGATCGGTGAAATAGATATAGATGGCTTAGGATAAAGGTGTGCACTGGTCCAAATTTGGTGTAGGACCTAGATTCAGAAGACTGGAAAATTCGAGTCCTATTTTAAACGATCCAAATAGTAAAAAAAATAATTGCTTGAATTCTTACTAAGTTTAAGAAATAATAATAAATTAATTTTTTGAAAAAAATAGTCCGGTTTGAGCCGGATGTTTTCCGGTCTAAGACCGAAAATGGACCGATAAAAAATCAGGATTTCAGGTTCTGTCTACTTTTCGATCTAGAGAGAGTAATGCACACCCCTTGTCTTTGTGCTTTTCTTGGGCCGCTTAAGCCCGTACAACTCTTCATGGGCCATGGCCCGTTAACAATTTAGCTCATGGCCTGGAGATTAAGGCAATGCATCCCCTGCATCAATCCAACTGTGTGGTCTGAAGCCTCAGCCACATATTACAATCAAAGTATCAAATAGAATCTGGGAGTTCTTCGACACTTCGCATGTTCTATTTTTCCAATGTGGAGACACTCGAACACGAAATATAAACTTCAAAACAAATTATAACACAAATGCCCGTGAGGAATTGCTTTGACGTGAAAGGTATGCATGAGTACCTTCGTATTCGCGAGCGGCCGAGCGCGAAAAACCCATTTCGAATAACAACATTATAAACAAACATCACAATGTACTACTTCTACTACATCAAATTACTTCCTACCTAGCACTACCATCTTATATTGCTGAAAACAACTCACATTTTCCAAATGAAGTAAAAAAAAAAAAAAAAAAACACCAAACTGACCAATGTTTAATTGCCAATAATACATGATTAATCACATGTGTCAATGATTTACACAAGTCTTGTTTGCATGATCACTTTCCTATCTAACATTTTCCCCCTTTTTTATTAATAAAAATTGATGTTCAATGTACTTGTTATCTTCTTCTGATCACTTCACTTCACTGTAACTGACTCTCTCACTTCAACAAACCAGGTGCACATCTCTCTCTCTCCTCTTTCTTCATTGTTTAATTTGTTCATCTAACTTCCATTTTTTTTTACTATAAATGTGCATGAATGTGTCAAATTTCACTTAATTTCCTTAATTTTTTTGGGTTTTGAGTTGGGTTTCTTACCAATTAGCTGAAAAAATTTGGATTTTGAAGAATATTGAGCTAACCCACTTGTATAGTTAGCTTATTTTGTGATGAATTTGTCTGCAATTATACCCATTTTTTCTTGCCTTTTATAGTAATTTTGCCATTTTTTTAATACTGTGGGTGTTGATTTAGGAAAGTTGATAAGTGTACAATGTCCATATGCTTGATCATGATGTAGGGTTTGTGATTCCTTTGTTCGGTCAGTTTTGTGAGAGATATTTAGGTTGTGTTATGTGAGAAGTCGTAGGCGCGGGAGTCTTTGAAACACTGGGGTAATGTTGTTATCGTTGTCGTTTTGTGAAAGTCCGTAAATCGGGGCAACACTTACAAGGAAGAAATAGATGAGGAACTCCTTCGTTTATAAAGTGATCAACTCTCTTGTAATCTTTCAATGTAGGACACTCCCAGGCACGTTGATTTCCTAACCATTAGGTCAACCTTGATCCTCATTAGGGAACCACTGTTAGAACTCAGAAGCTTAGCTTCTCCAGCAAAGGTCTTACAGAATAATTGGGATCTACTCTGATAGTAAAAACTTGAGGAAAATTTTAAATGGCCATAAGATTGTTGAATTTTCGATAACGATTTGAACTGTTACCCATGTAACCCATCTGGGGCGACCTATTATGTAGGTAAGCCGAGAAATGCTGTCGTTGATCTGGCTAGGGAGATGCAGTAGTTGAGTCCGGTCTTACTCTAACTGGAGGATTCCGCTGGTTGAATTTAAGGTTCTCCAACAGGGAAACAGGATAGTATAGTATTGTTCTGAGTGTGTTTTGGCAGCAGTAGGAGCTGTGTTAGGCTGATACTACTGAGTGAGTTACGCTATAATCTTGCCAAGAAAATGATAGATGTGGTTTACCTGAAGTAACTGAGTCCTGTTGAAACTGTCAGCAATAACCTGAGAAAGTAGTGCGCATTCTGTTTCTCTGGCCGAGTTAATGATTGCTGATAAACGTTGCCTTGAATAGCTTGGAGATGTTAGCTGAGATATGTGAGGTTCAACTAGATTTGTGATTAATAAAGTTGTAACTGTATGTGAATCCAGGGGTCGAACGAGGTGGCAAACAAGATGATACCCAGTGATGATTGTTACTTTCTCCTTTACTTTATCATGGGCACATACTTTGGCCCTGATCTCAAAGGCGAGCGAATAAAAAGGTCTGCCTTACAGAGGATTTCAGAGTGTCTTCCTCCATACACACTGGAACAGCTTGCAGGTTCCCACGTCAAAACTTCCGAAATTGAGCAAATTTACTATTACCTTCTCCGGAAAGCTGATAAATCAGTTGTCGTAAAAGTTCCCTTATTACATCAGTTTATCCAAGGCGATTTCCCTTCTCAGACTGAAGATGGCAGTAGCACCCGCCCTCAGTTCCCTGCACTTTTTCCTCCCCGTCTGCACCCCAAGATGGAGTATTTTAACCAAAGTATTGCGAATGTTGTATACATCCGTAATCCTGCCACTTTCTACATCAAACAAGAGGACATCGAGAAGTTCAAGAGGCTGACTCGTCTGGAAGAAGTCTTTGTGGAAAAGAAAGTTGAGAGGGTACGAAATGGGATATCTCCTGTGAAGAAAAAACTTGACATGGACTCGGACGATGTTCCCATCGTAACATACTTTCGTGGGAGTCAAAGGAAACGACGGATGACTGAAATTCTGAAGGCTGACAAATGTGAGAATCTAGTAGTCTCCAATGGTGCACCAAAGCCAAATGAATTGGCTCTGCGGCCCCCTGAAGAGCATTTCAAATCTCAATTGACTCATGGACCTGGTATAGTCATTCTTACTACACAACCAAGTAGGCAGGAGTTGAACAACATTGTCGACATTGCGAGAAAAGCATATGCGCTGACAGGCAGTGCAGCAAAGGGTATTGTGGGTTCAGCTATAGGTCTGATGGACATCGGTGAATCAGAAGATTCATACTTATTCCGGGTCGCCCTTCCAGGAGTTAAAAGAGAGAACAGTGAGTGACATATATGAACTCAATTCCTCTCTCCCATTTAAACTTTTGCTAAGTGGTAACTTAAATATCACTTTCAGCTTAGTTTGCTTAAATGACTGCTATCTAATCTGGTGTATGCAGGGGCATTCCAGTGTGAGGTCGAAAGTGATGGTCGGGTACTGATTAAGGGGGAAACAATAACCGGTGAGCAAACAGTTAGTCGCTATTCTCAAGAATTTGTGATGCAATCTCAAAACCTGTGTCCGCCTGGACCTTTTTCAATCTCATTTCGGCTGCCAGGACCAGTTGATCCCCAGCAATTCTCCGGGATGTTCGGTACTAATGCAATCCTAGAGGGTATTGTGATGAAGCGGAAGCTTTCAAGATCGATCAAACCTGACAATCCTACACCAATGCAACCCTCAAATCCTCCACCGAATCCTACACCGATGCAACCCTCAAATCCTCCACAGCACACTTCCTCATGACCAGCACGGAATGGATTGCAAGAAACATCTGACTTTAATGTAAATACTTCCTGACGGAGATTAAGACATACCGCCTTGTGTAGATGTTTTAGATGTAACTTATTGTTGAATGATCAGACTGTAAATGTAATGACTTGCTATGTTAACGACAGACCAGGATTTGTAGCCTTTGTGTGATACACGTCCACGACTCTACAAGTACCACAAGCGAATTGGTAAGAATGTGTTCGCTATCGTGATACTCCTGATAATGCAAGCACATATATGTCAAGAGCTGTGTCGCACAATGGAGCCTCTAATTCCTCCAGAAAGTAATGTTTAATCGCCTTTGACAATTCCTAGATAATTTGACGCCAAGGTTAAAGGCCTGTGCGATAATTTATGAAAAGCCATACATATTACGCTGCTTGGCCACAAAACTAACACTTACATTATCACAGGTTCCTCATAAACAGTTGGGAGATACACATAAACACCACAGGAAATGCTTGATATATCGACATCCTCCTTTAAAAGGGAGACGTCGCCTGCAGCTCAAACGCCATTTCTGATACATGCATCAACTACATAGTTTATTGCAAAGTGAAAATATAGATCACTAGTCTACCAATTTATGTTGCCTAAGATTGTAACCAAATCTACTATTCCCAAATCTCAAATACAGGGACTATTGAGAGTCATAAAATGAACAAGGTACCTCACAAGATTCAGAAAGTAGTGAGAACTACAGAAGGCAAACAAAATAAGGGTACCATCATCAAGACAAAGCTACTTTGATCACATCAATTCTTGCTGTATCCCCCAACTTGCATGTCAGCCACTCTATAACTCTAGTACTCGAACGCCCATCTGCCAAGAGCCAAAAGATAAAGGAGAAAATAGCTTCAGTGATATTGTATAATTGGAGGTCAGTCAGAGATCAAGAAAAGATGGGAACAGAACAAATGAGGCAACCGGCATTTCAATCTAGGAAAAGACGTTCAACACGAAAGATAAGGATCAGGTCGAGAGGACTTGGGTCCAGCCATGCTGGGTGTTACAAGGCAAATTCCGAGGTTATGAGAAGCTAAGTTCCAGACTCCAGTGTTAATGAAGAAATTCAACACCAGTGAATCCAACATCAATTACCAATGACATTCAAGTGAACCTTTCGGCTCTCACTATCCTAGGTCAGCCAATCAGTTTGCTAGTGAGAACATGGCTCAACCAGCCACTGAGTACGTAAAAGCAGTCACGACCCTTTACATTGTTAGAATATGAGATGATGCAAAATCAGAGGCCAGGGGAAGCAAATTTTCCAGTGTAAATGAAACTAGAAGACCAAAGAATCCCACATCAATTGCAAATGCCTTTCAGAAAAATTTTCCCCCACTTTCCCAGGCTAGTCAATTGTATTTCTAATGAAAAGATTGCACAGGAAGCCACTGAATATATTAAAAGATTAGTCACTAACCTTTACATTTTTAAAAATATGTTAAGCATCTGAAGAAGATTGCTGCCGCTGCGGTGCTGCCTGTGGCCACATTGGCTGACCCATGTAAGCTTGAGACTGTGGAGGAGCATAAGCATTAGGGTTCCCCATCATCATCCCGGGGGCTCCTGCTTGAGCTGGGTTCTGAGCTGGTGGCATATAATAATAGGGAAGTGCATCTGCAGGCCCTGCAACAGGCATCCCTGGCCCCCTAGGAAGAGTGGCAAGCACATCATCCTTTAGATCCTCCCTTGGCACAATGTCCACCAGAAAGTCAAAAATGTCAGTCCTGGTAATTGCAGCAGCAATATCATTCTTCTGCAGGGTACGCCGCTTATTTTCCTCAGTGTGGTTCCATGACCTCAGTGTCAGCTCGAGAATAAACATTTCACAGGCCCGAGCGAACACCACCGGGGCCTCGGCTGAGATCATACGGACATCTTCGTCCGCCTTCATGATCTTCTTGATCCTTGCCAGAGGAAGGCTGTGGTTCTTGAAGTCTGTCACCTTCTCGATTTCCTGGTACTGATTCTGCCAGAATGCCTGAAGCTGCTGCTGCAATTGTTGTTGCTGTTGATGGTGAATCTGCTGGTATGCAAGCTGGTGCTGAGCAATCTGTGCCCCAGATGCCTGTGCAGCACCATGGACACCACCAACAGATGTAACCACCGGTGCCCCTGTCACTTGATTTGGTTGGTATGCACCGCCATAAGGTACTTGGCCGGCACCACTAACACCTCCCACAACTGGATTTTGACCATGCCCTTGCTGGTCCATTCTGCAAAACACAACCAAATGATGACCAAATCATCAGTAAAAAGATTCTCAATCATTGTCTCTCCACACATGGCATCCAGAGATTGATTTTAATATAGAGTAGATGAACAAAGATCTCCAATCTATCAATCACCCCACATCCCAACAAGAGGAAAATGCAACAAAAAAAACGTGATCTAGTGAACCAATAATACTATATATTATGAAAATTGCAAATATTATAACAAAGACCCTTCAGAATGGAAGAGTCAAATTATTGAACCACTGAATTCCAAAGACGAAAAGCAAAACACAATGGACAAACAAACTGGACTGTAAACTGCTTAATCATCCAGGCATCAGAAAATCTAATCAGATTAATTAAAGTCTGAGTGTCTGACACAAGAAAATTGGAAATAAAAACATATTGAACACCATACTTGGGCTTGGGCAGTATATAGACTGGCATGACCAACAGAAAGAGGGCAAATTGAACAAAAGAGAATAAAATACTCTGCGGCTACGTATTAGAGTTAAACAAAAACCCTATGGCAAACAACTGAACAAGGAATAAATGGTCCAGAACACCAGATCACAAATGAAAAGTGTATTGGGTCTGAAATTTGGAAACCCGATCTCATAAAGCCGGAAATGAGATGTAACACGGCCCATACTCTGATCAAACTATAAAGCAGCAACGAAGCACATCTACAAAAGTAGGCCAGGAACAGGGCAGGTAATCAAGAGACGAAATCAAATCCCTCTCTCATTGGATAATAACCTGCTCAAGATAAAGGTGGCTTACTCGATATAATACCCATCTTTGACATTAAACTCACATGGAAGGTTAACACTAGATAAAATCTCCAGAAAAGGATGAATAATGACAACAGGCAGCAACTAATAGAATAGTCGCATTGCCTGCCTTCTTCAGGATCAATTGTCACCTTTAGCACTTACAGAACCCACAACATAGCTCAAGGTTTGAACTGCGCTGGGTATTAAAAAAAACAGCTACAAAAACCAACCCTGATTGAGCGTCTTCCATGACTAATAGTCGTGCGCAGCTACATAAATACAACTTATCACAAATGGTACACTTTTTTAAGTAAAACAGGAGTCATGGCTACATTATCACGTTACACAACACTAATGTTTTTAAGGCTTTCTATTAGAAAAGAGACAGGCATAATTCGATCAAAAAAGAGAATGATACTGCCTTTTTTTTACTACAGATCACCACAAACCACCTCCTTCCTCTCTCGATTAATGATGTTTAAAAGGGCAATAACGCAAAATCAAATAAATTCGTCATCCAAAACACCTAATCATCTTAGAGATTCCCAACATAAATCACGAATGACATGTGTTCTTCCCCTTCGCAACATATAAAAAGAAAAAAAAAAACTCAAATGCTTTTGCCAATGGTGGCGTATGTCGAATGTACGCAACCCTACCCCCATGTGTTCTATCCCTGTACAGTGGACTTGAATGTATACCTTTGATTCTGAAGACTGACACACTACAATCTATGAACAAAACAGCTCATGCAATCCAAAAAACATTGACGATAGGATTATAAGCTAGAAAGTCAAAGGAAAAAAAATTAAAATAAAAAATAACTCCACCAACTATCTTTGCCCTCCATTTCTACTCACAAAATAAATGGCAAAGACTGAAGCAGTAATGCTGTTGAAATATATCTTGCACAATAAACCCCAGAACATATTGTCACATTTAATTTCGCACTTAATAGTTAATACCACTCAAACACAAGACCTTTACTTTGTCTTCCTCTTCAAGATAGAAAAGAAATGCCAAACACACAAGAGTAACAGATTTGTAAAAAAAAAAAAGCTTACGAACAGTTAACAAAAAAAACATTGCTCAATTGCATCCTACATCAATACTCGGAGCGTTCATTTTGAGTTGATACCCACAAGACTTTTTCTAAGGTCCATCAATACCAGGGCAACATCTCATACGTAATGTCTCATTGTTTCTCAGAACAACATTACATGCCTGAATTGCCTATTCACTTAACGCCATAATAAAACGTCCCCATTTATCCCGATAACTGATTGATCAACTGTGAATTAAAACTCTTCTATTCTATGGCAAAATTTAAAACCATTCTTAAAACCCCAAGGCCTCCTATATCAAGATCGATGCTACATTTTTCCATAGTCGGAATTCTGGAAACAAAACACAAAACAAAGCTCGAACCAAATACCAAATGAAAAGCACCAACTGATGGAAGAAACATAGAAACCAAAGAAGTTGATCGTATGAGAGCTGGGTTCATTTGCACAATATTAAAGCTTTCCCAAGCCAAGTTTAGGAACAGAAAACGCACAAGGACAAGCATACAGATCAAAAAGTTAACGACACACTTCAAACAAATTGACATCAGAAGTCGCCAAAACATTACCAAGAACGAAAATATATATAGTTCGATACAAAAACAGCACAAAAGAAGAAAGACAGGGCAAGTATTGCTTGGAATCACACGTGGTCCAGAATCACACTACTTCGTTTTACATACATGGTCATTTATGGTATAAATAGATATGATGAGCATAAAACGTCGGTGAAAAGGAGCATATCCCACACAACAACATTACAAGCATCTTTCTAAATCTTCGATTATGACAACAAAAGGAGAAACAATCAAACTAACAAGATACCGAAAAAATAATGAAAAATCGAACCAAGCTGACCACTACATCAATCAACTGTTTTCACTTCTTTTTCTGGAGAACTACAACTACAACAACATGATTGCTCTTCTATACGGAGTAATTCAATAGCCGAAAAATCGTTCAAACCTCTTAAAATCAATCAAAATCATCTGTCGGTAGGTAAAGTTGGTAACTTGATTACCACAAAACTTCAAGATTAAATCTTTCAATAAAAACTAAATTCACCCAAAGTTAATCTACATCTATAAGTTAAGAATCACAGACAACCACAACATATATGCACTTCAAACTACAACCCAACAAATGCCATGCAAATTCAAATTAATTCAAATTAAAGCCCAAATTAAGTCCATGCAAAGCAAAGAAAAACAAGAAATATGAAGAAATTAATCGAAATTACCTACAAAGTTACTAAATTTATGAAGATTATTAGTATTCAACTCTGAATTATTATTGCTCCTTTACCAAAGCATAAACCCACCTGCAACAAATTCAAAAAAATAAAAAAAACATCAGAAACAGTTGAAAAAATTAAAATTGAATTGACACCCACACAAACAAAATAAAAACTGCCCAGATAAGAAAAATTGAAGAAAAATTTGATCCCCACGATTTGGGGAAGAACACATACACCCCCTTCTAATTTAGGGTTTTGGTTTTGAATATGGTGACCCCAAAACACATGATTTATTACTAAAAATAGAAAAAACAATAGAGAGAGAAAGGACAGAGAGAATACTTGGAACAAACTTGAAGAAGAAGAAGAAGAAGGAGGGTTGTCTCTCAATTGATTCTTCTGATGTTTCCTCTCCGTTTTTTTTTTTTTTTGACTCACTTTTTATTTTTTCTTTGTTGGTTTGATTTTATTTTTTTTTTTTTTTTTTTAGTGTTGTGTTTGATCAAAAGAGAAAAATGCAGAGGAAAAGGAGAGTTCGATTCTGTTCTGACTTTATTAAGTAAGGTCGTAAGTATTTAGTTCTGTCAGATCAGAATTTATGATGCTCTTCTTTGTTTTTTTTTTTTTTTTAGGATTTCTTTTCCGTTTCAAGGGAAATACGATTAGGCATGACGCGTTTTGTTCAATTTCAAAGGTTTTACGGTACTCTATTATTTTACATTTGTAACAGGTATTTAACGAATTTGGTTTAAGTGAAGATATATAAATGGTATTAATGATACTGTTAGGGTATAACTGTATAAGACCTTGTTCAAAATCCACCTTATGTTAGCAATTCTTCTTGAATTTAGTTAGATGACTTTGTTTGGGACATTAGCATCACTTTTGTTTCGAATTTATTCAAGGTATTCATGATTTTTTCCCCTATATGTTCTTCCTTAGATTTTAGGACCATCAAATCATCAATGTTACATTGGTGGTCCATTTTAGTCTAACTCGACCGAAAATTGAAACCTATAAAAAAAGTTGAAATTTATACCGTGTTTTACGAAAAATCTACCCGAAAATAAATCTCTCTGAAATTGACTATTAAAGTAGAATCCACTAACCACTGACTATTTGTTTTGATGATTATTATAGTTAATCTCATGCGTAGGTGTTTTGTCCGACTAGTTCAATCCCACTTCCACACCAACTGCCAAAATAATTAAAGCAACACAACAATCCTCCCCAGTCCCCACCCTTAGTTGTTAAAATACTCTAATTAACAATGAAATGATGATTATTCAAACTAGATAGGTCATCAGTCTAAGGCTGTCCTCATTGCAAGTCTGAGGAGGAAGTCTTAGCTAAGATTTTGGTTGTTTGAGCTAAAACTTAGGGATAAT
>JBBYHQ010321314.1:0-15610 GCA_038382645.1 Spergularia azorica | reverse complement strand
CTAATAACTAACCATGACATCATCACTTAACGGAAAATCTAACGGAAGTTAATATTTGGGTATCATGTGCACAAAGTTGTTAAGTTGGGTACCATGTGCAATCTGTCAAAGTTCGAGGGTATCACGTGAATTTTCCGAAATGAAAATGATGTTCGTAAAAGAAGAATAGACTATACGTCTATACTGCTTTTTTCGATCTCAAGCACTAAAAACAGGATGATTGGATGAATATACAAAAGTTTAATTAGGATATTTTCATGTTCAATGCACGCTAGAACAAGAGTACACTTGTACATAATTATGGTAATAATTATAATATGGGATGCATCATGCATGGCAAGTTAAGTGTATGTATCTATCTCACGGTTTATATGAGATGTATCATTTGCCTATAAACGGTATAGCAGATTTTACGTCGTCCCACTTCATGTCTCGTTATGTAACGTATCTTGTTTTGATTTTAATAATTTTCAAATCTTATCAATCTAGAAGTTAATATAGTTGGTCTAAATTGGTCGTTCAATATCGTGGAGGAGAGAATTCCCGTCAAAAAAGATGTTGATCTTTATAACATTTTGAGGGAATTAACAAACTGAGTACACAATCATTCACAGCTTAAAATCGCTGATCTTCTCTCTACAATAACAGTCGATCACTTGCCTACATTTTAAAAGAAAATGTCATCACCCACCCCGCAACATTAGCAGCTCCTTTACAAAAAAAAAAAAAAATGACGTTTAGTATCCCAAGTAATATGATACAAGGCATCTTTGGTTTTGTAAGCGGATAATCATATACGGAATGGTGCGGATCCTGAGCCTAATAAGTGCTCGTGATAACCTCTCACCAAGCCATGCGATGCACGTTTTTTAGGTTAAGGATTGTACGTGTAGACTTGTTGTTGAGGATTTCAAGGATTAAATTTGGGATGGTGGGCTGAAATTTGGAAGAAGGTGAGATTTTGTAAGTCAGACATATCCTTAATTTTTGGTGTTTTTTGGATGCTCACTTCCATCATGTTCCATGTCACGATGTCATGCCAAGACCAAGGTTGCGCAGATGATATTCATCACTCATCAGGGTATACTATACGCCTTCCAGTTGGGTATTTACGCTGTAGATACTTCACATACGTAAATCGGTATATAGTGTTCGTTTGGATGAACAAAGAAATTCTTTTATTCGAAGAGTTATATACTCCAGTTCTCAAAAGATCGGAGTTTGTTAAGAAAAGTTTCGGTGCTTTATCCCTTGCGGAATATGATTTAAATGAATGATCCCCCATCCCGTTTTAAAAAGGTGTTTCGGAAATTGTTTGATATAAGCCCAAAAAAATGAGGAAATTCATCTTAACAAATGACTGCCCAAATGAAAATTGGGCCTGCTTTTGGTTCTGGGTAATGTCCAAAAGAGCAATAACTAATACAGGTCCAGTTAGTTGCAAATAGATGCTCATCCACATCTACGTTCAATGCCGATCTACTTATGAAAGATGTTTTGGATCAAAGGTTTATAGATTGATCTAAACAATTGTTAGATTCGTCGATGGCTTTTTCTCAGGCTTAATCACAAAAGAAAAATGATCAACTTACAAGCATAATCAAGTTTCGTTCTAAAACCAATTGGAAATTTCACCAAGCTCGAAATCTGATGATGTGTATGTGTATGTTAGTGGAGATAACACTCGGGTGTTTTCATATAACATGGCAATATGAATTATGTCAAACCCTCCATGTTCCCTTGGTGGTAAGACTAGTAACTCTAAACACTACTATATATATATGTGACCAATTATAGCTAAATTCTTCGGATCAAATTGATCGAATTATGACTCACACTGGTCAGGTCCTATTTGATACAACTTAATAAACGGGGTGTTCACATCGGATCAATCCATAAAAATCAGATCAAATCAAATCAAAAGCGTTTAAATCAGATCAAACAAAAAAGATGCGCTCCTACCAAATAGAACCTAAATATGCAATTATACATGTAGTCAATCTTAGTTTAATTAAAAATGACACGTTCTTCTCGCAAAAAAAGAAAGAAAAAAACGATAGCTTTTAATTTGTTCTCCAACTTATCAAATCAAAATCAATTTGCCATTATATATGTGCCGTAAGATAACCACTTAAAATTTGATCGAAGTGTCAAATCATATACGCAAAAAAAGGGTGAAAGTTGATTATAATCTTCATCAAGTTGTAAGGTATGAGTGACATTGTAGATAAGATTATAAGAGCATAGGACCCTTTCGAGGACAGCTAACTAACAAAACATAATTAAGCTAAGAAGGGTCACACTCGAAAGAGCTACTAGCTTGACTTTATAAAGTTTTCTCTTCTTTCGCTCTTTTTAGATTAGATCAGTGCGTGGTAAGATATTTGATCCTAATCACCTTCTAATTATTAACGAGTGTTGAAATTGGCGACGTTAAGCAACAATCTGCCGCCGCTAATTACGTGCGCACATGCACATCTTTTACTTAAAACCACGGCCACCTTATTAGTTAAGGTCTAGTGGATAATAGATATCCCGATACTCATTCACCTCGCTCCTAGAGTGAAGGAATAGTAGGTCTCTATGAACTATATCTAATTGTTGCGGATGACATTTTTGTACTATTCGGTAATATAAAATTTCACACCATGTACTGACACTGTAACAAGTAATAAAACTTATAACATTCTATAGTTTATGTTCAGTATTATAATCGATGGTTGACTACTCTATTAAGGTTTATTTTACGTATAATGTCCAACACAATTTATGACAATCATATATCGCCTTTGGCGTCTTACCAAAAGACGCTCACCATATACAAGGCAATTGTGTGGCATGGTAAGTCATATGTGTATGTCAACATATATACAACAGTATAATGTTGATAGAATAAAGCATAAAGCAATTAATAATCAAGATAGAATGATGAAAGAGTTACAGTATTATTTTTGTTTCAAAGTAAGGAGTTTCCGGTATTAGATGATTTGGCTACACTTAGGATCCTAGTCAGTGATCATGATCTCCATGTCAAGTGCTCACTATATGACAAAGTTATCACAGTTGAGCATCTACGAGATGATGAAGGATTACACAAGGCCTAGCTAAGTCAACAACTTTTGTCCTATGGGTCCGAATTGAGTCGATTTTATTCATTACCACGAACTTGGGATAACCTAGCTATACCTAACCTTCTCACCATTTTCTATATCAAACAAAGGGCTGGCATTGTTTACGGTGTTTCGCCCGCTTATAAATAAGCGCTAATCTAAGTCGAACAACAATAACAAATAAGAAATAAGTTGCATCTTATATCCTTATATTAGAATTTCTAAGAGAGAAGTTTGAGCATACGAAGTAAAACGAATGACGCTAAATTTTAAATCGATTAGATTCAATGTGATTTGTCAATGCATGCAGTAGTCGTCTAGTTCCAAAAATATATATTGAACAACGTACGTACTTACGTACAAATGCCTAGCTGCCACTAATGTTTTAACTAACGTGAGCTACAAGCCTAATTTGGTGTAACTTAAAGTATAGTAAACCTGAAGTCTTAACGAAAGTCACCTAGTACACCTCTTATGTAATTGAAACTGGAAGCCACGCACATGGTTAACTATCGAAAACTGGAGGTCTGGGCTCAGCAACCCACAAAGTCAAGGTCTCTCCATCCTTAGGTCAAATCCAAAAGAACGGCCTTTTTGACTCCTAATAAAATGTACCAAGTCATCCTCCATACCTGGGCCTGCGGGTCCAAACTTCCAAAACTCCTTTGACTTTGTTACTATCCCTCGACTTAAAAGTCAAAATGTCAACAATTCATAGAAACGAGGAATCACATAGACGACGTTTAATAAAACTTCTCGTATGTTCTTGACCGAGTCCGCAGTATGACAAACTACCCAATTAAGTTCACATATGTACATGAATGTAATATGTGAACTTTAGCTTAGTAATTCATGTCCAAATTGGCTAAATATTCCGGTAAATTATAAATTTAAATTATTTTAAGTGTAGTCCCTACTCCTCTATTGTAAGAAGGACCACCATGCTCCTTGTGCTCCTTTGTACTCCTTGAAGCATGGTATAAGCATTTGAAATATTTCATGTCTCAAATTCATATACTCGCATTAAATCATCTAAATCAAATCCATAATGATGCGTATTGATCAAGTGTCCATTGTCCAGCTGTTTATAGGTAAGGTCATGGATATAATTTGGTCCAATTCCAACTTCAATAAATTATGTCTCCTCCATTTTTTTAATTAAGTCATTTCCAATTAATAATACCATCCGATTAATTTATATTTCATTAATTAATTAATGTCCTCTCTTAACTCTTTCTGTCTATCATCATGAAGAGCATTATTTCCGTGTTAATCACGGGGGTCCATCATTCAAAGCGTACCAATTCCACTTGCTCCATATTACCTGCTCTTCACATAAAACATTAATAATAAAACAAAAATAAATAAAATTAAATTAAATAAACAAAAAAATACATATGAAAAGAAAATATACCTGACGGACCAAACGCAGTTAACGGAGACGAACCAAACGCCGTCAAACACCCAAATCACAAAACAACGACGTACACGTACGTAACGCAATTAGATGACAGAGACGGTGACGGTGACGGTTGCGGTGGATGAATGAATGAATTGGAAGCTGTTAATTTTGTGAAATGTGTTAGTGAAGCTAGAAAATTTAACAGTCCTCGGAATTTTTTTTTGCCTTCATTTGATCAGGATCATATATCATATGCTAAACTATAGATTTTAGGATTATATACACACGAAAATTAAAAAAAGGTATGTCCACCGCCCCCAGTAATTTTCTCTATTTCCAGCGTTCTGGAATATTCAGTCAGTCACCGGAGTTCTTCAAAAAAACTGTCCTCCATCTGATAGCCGAAAAATCGAACATAATCGAATTGGCGATACGGTTGTGCTACTACGAGGTTTCGGCTGTGAACATGACGGATAACCGGCTTTTCCTCGGCTGGAAGTCACCTCTCCGCTTCTGGTGGTGAGACGACGGCCGGATCAACGCCGCCAATGCACGCTTCACGAGGTCACCTTCCACCGTACCAATTCGAACCAGCGAGTTCGTCATCGCGGACCGGCGAGCATACAACCGGTTCGACTGATACGGACCGGCTGGCACGGTCTGGTTCCTCGGCGGACCGAAATTCTTGTGGAGGCTACACCGGAACGAGCCAGGGTGGTTCGTCGGAGAACACATACACGTCTTCTTCTGCGGTGGAGCACGGCGCTGAACCGGCTGAGCCGTCATGGACCGGTTCGGTGAGGTGGACCGGTCTATTGAGAACCGGATTGACGGTGATGAACCGGTGGTGGAGAACAAATTGACGCGTGTCGGAGACGCCTCTCTATGGTGGTGGTGGACGAACCGGTTTGTGAAACTGCTTGATGTCGACGAGGCGAACGCGGATGCCGAAGACGACATCGCGTTCGACCCGCCGCCATAGAACCTTCCGGACGGTGAGAGTGACCTCAACACCGGTCCGCTTGACTTCCTTGTAGCTGAAGCTGTTGCCGCCATTTTTTGTTGTTTGTGAGAGAGAAGAATTTCTAGAGAGAGAAAGTAGGGAGAAAAGGAAGAGGAGAAGAGAGAGAAAATTTTATAAGCCGCGGTTCAGTGGCTATTTTGGCAAACCGTGCTTTACTCGAGCCATCTATTTATAGGAGGTGGGGTGATGAAGAAGTTTCCTTCTTTTTTGAATTTTCTTCAATTAATTTATTTCTTTATTAATTAGTTGATATTAAAATATTAAATGAAGAAGAATTTTGAAGGTTGGGTTAAAGTTCGTTGGACCTAACCAGAGTTGGATATGGGTTGGGTTTAAGGAAATGGGATAATTGTGAATTTGTGATGGGTAAGTCTGTGGGCAGTGGATGAAACGACAGGGACTGTTGCCGTTTTGGGGACTATGGCCAATATTTATTTTCTTCTTGTAAAATAATTTCATTCCCTTTGAGCCGAGTGTGTTGGTTGGATACTTGGATGTCATTTAGTAAAGTTGAGCTAATTGTATATTTTGATTGTTTATTAGAATTTCATCTCTTATTATAGGAAAATTGTCTTTTACAGTATAGTAAGGTTTTATTACGACTCTGTTATAAATGAGTAGTCTATTTAAATTACTCGTGAATCATGATATCACCAGTGAAAAGAACGTTTGGCACAGACGTTACATACTGGAAGTCTCCAGTAAATTATGTCTTCAAAGATCAAACACGATACGCCTGATCACTCATGATATCAGCAATAAACACAGCGCTCAGGAAAGATGTACGTTACATACCAGAAATCTCCCTTACATTCTGGCTTTGAAAATAAAACACAACAAGCAAGATATCTAATCACTCATGATATCAACACTAGATAAGACGTTGAGCAAAAACGTTATATACGAGAAATGTCCCATAAACTATGACTCTAAAATCAAACACAATACACCAGATAACTCATCAGTCACACTCGTGATATCATCAATGAACAGAACGCTTAGAAGAGACGTTACATACGAGAAATCTCTCCTCAATTATAGCTTTGAATAAAACACGACACGCAAACACAACTAATCACTCATACTATGTGTACATGATACTTAATAAAGACGTTCCATACGAGAAATCTCTTGTAAATTTTGAAATTCTGCAAATCGAATACGATACGTAATATAACTAATACAAAGGAAATCTTATCCAAATTTACCCCAAAAAGAAAAGAAAAAAACTAATTTCTTCAAGAAGCAAGATAATTAAGTAAAAAAGAAGGGAGTGATTCTCAATTTCTCATAGTGGAAATAATATCGACCCCCCTACAAGTTGGGGAAGTCAAATTGGCAATTTGGCAAATACCCAAAAAAAAAAAAAAAGGTAATTAAAAAGAGCAAATTGGAAGAGGCAAAGAGAGGGGATGGGGGCCACGTGGTAGAAAAGGGAAGAGGGGAGAGAATGACAGGGTAAGAGCAAGTGGGCATATCATAGCACCACCTCATCACTCAGTATGTAGACAGCAGCCAGTGAGATTATATCATGGGATACAGTACATAAGTTTACGTTGCAAATCTGATGTGACTTTGTTACTTTTCTTGTCGTTGGATCTGTCTGATTATCTTATCCTTTCTTTCTCACTCACTCACAGTACAGTAAATTTAGTATGGATCGTCGGATCCAATTAAAAGTAATGAATTATGAAACCACCTGCTGCCTCTCCATCTGCTGCTGGTATTTTGTCCCCATCGTTTTAGTTTCCTCCTTTTGGTTAATCTTGTTAGTTACTCTACCAAATGATCAAACACTCCCACTAAATGTAAGTCTACACTACCCTTCTATATTTGGTACGGTCAGGGCCATTTTGGAGATTTCGGGGGCCCTGTGTGCCAAAAATATTTAGACGAGAAATGAATGACAAAAGTATTGAGACGGGAAATGAATGATAAGGGCGAAAAATGCAGAAAAGAAGCTTGCAATCTGGCATAAAATCACCTCGCTAGGGCTCGAACACAGGTTGAATGGGAAACTACATGCATTATCAACCACCACGCTAAGAACAGAAAGCTGATTGTATTTAGCATTCATTAATATATATCATGATACAACAAGTTATTGGGCCCTCCAGAAATGGGAGCCATGTGCGGCCGCACGGGCTAATAGCCGGCCCTGGGTACGGTCTAGAGGAACTATAGTAATCAAGTTTTCGAAATGTATGTACGGACTTACGGTGATATGTTTATCAATACGTACATACATATTTTACACGTAGTATTCTTCATTATTATACATACACAGGTCGGATCAGTGTTGGGTGTAGCATTTCTCGTAAAATGATCTTTATATTAACTGAAGATAATATTCCATCCTGGTGCGCAAACCCATCGTTCACCATCATGCGTATAGTATCATATGCACGATTCAAGAACCAACCGGAAAACTAAGAGATTCTACAAATCATGTGATGGCTCAAAGTTCCAAGAACGAACAAGGCCAACACATGAGAACCAACCACAAATCATGTCAGGGCAGCTTGTAGTATACATTTCCAAAGATATGCCACCTGTCTCCAAATCTTGCGGAATTATTCCCTCTTCATGTTTTTGGTTCAGTGATTAACGGCTTATAATTGCTAAACCGCCTTGTTACTTTGTTCCCCATCGCCCTTACACTTTCGATTCATCGTGCTACCTTTACTCACTGTCCAGGAGTAGTAACTGTGCATGATGTGGGAGCCGTTAGTTTCAAAGTTGGCCACGCTTACTTTTGACAAACCATGGGAACTACATACATGATACAGATTGTGGCCATTCATGCACACTCGTCTATCAAATTGTTTATGTTACGTTTGAATACGAGAGAAATTTGAATGAAAAATGTTATTATTGAGTAACATAAGGATGCATTAATAAAAGAATACAGACTACAAAAGAAGTTTATTTTCAACTATGGGTCATGCAACTTACTCTATTAGATTCTTTACGTTCAATCAATTTGAATATGTTAGAGAAATTTAAATTACAAAGTATAAAAACGTATCTGTTATATGTTCCATATTTTGAAGAATTCTATCGTTATTATTATTATGGGTGAGGATCCCCTAGAGTTATTTTTTGGTAGAGTTGGTAGAGTTTGCTAAAAGAAGTAATAAAACAAAACAAAGAGGATCTTGGAATGCACAAAGAAAATGCAAAATAATTAATTCTTACCTTATTAAGTAAACTCTACATCGTAGAGTTTATTTTCAATTCTAGGGGATCCAATTCCTATTATTATAGCTAATTAAACAACCATTTCTGGTTTTCCACAACCATTTCCTCCAAACTCCTACAATAATTGTTTAATTTCATATCAAACGTGTAATATAATCTCCAATTGTAATATTGAACAAGACACATACTATTAGTCCAGAACTAATGACTAGTGCAAGTAGTAACAAGTTATTGTGGCTGCTTTTTCCTAGGAGTTGTGGTGCTCTCAAATGAGACGACTATCAACAATTGACACGTAGTAATAGTGTTGATTCGTGTCACTTCTAGGTGTCAAAGTATTAGGAAACTTAATTTATTTCGATTCAAAGTATGTATGTATAGAATTACATACATCGACGAAGTGCTCTGTTTCTGTAACATGCATAGTGTCATATAATACGACAAAAATCGTAGCTTATTACTCACCCAGTACGCATACCCTAGTAGGCTAATAATGTGTACACCATAGCCCGTATCTTAGTATATACTAGTAGGCTAAAAATTAGTTCTTATTCCATTCTGCATTGCATTTTACTAACACCACTTAATTTTAAGGTAAACGGGGGCTTTCATTTGGTATAAAATTAGCTCCAAACATGGCTACTCAAAAACTGTTTTAAAAAAAGGGACATCTTAGTGGGTAGGAGGGAGTATGAAATAGTCTTAGTTTCTAAGATAGGAATTATTACAATGCATGAATAATCATCTTTATGCATGCACTCATTAATTAGTCTAACGTGCCTTGTTTCCTAGTACTATTTGAGCAACATATATGTATGCTTGTCGATCACGTCCACCACATACCTCTGTGGTTATTATCGACTATACATAATAAAATTCAATTTCAGTTTTAATAACGTACAACATAGTCTACTGTATACATACATCTCTTCTAAAAATTAAAAATGTGTACTCGTATTAGAATAGTGACTCGAAAAATACTCTAGAATTGTATGTAAACAATGGAATAATAGTCATAACATTTCTATGATGGAAGTTAAGTCTAACTAGCTAGTTTTCATCACTATTCTCGTCATATATTTTTAGCTCATTAACGAAAAGCATGCATCGACTATATTTTTGTTCAAAGACCTTATTATACAAACTTTCTAGAGATAATATGATTTTGATTATTAAATTAGAAATGGTAGCTAGCTAGCTAGCACGCACATTATATTGGTCATAAAACAAATAATAATGGATGTGGCTCCTCGTCAACTTCCAAGTTACTCATCACAAAGTCACAATCTTATTCCATGTCAAATAAATCGGTCATTAAGCACTATAATACACGGAGTAGAGTAATTTTATAACCAAGAAGTGCTTTTCAAAGGCTTAGTATATGGATATTAGCGAGTGATATGTTCAAATTGTTCAGTGTTTCTACAACTTAATTACAAGTGTATTAGTGGCTTCAATTACAAGGTTTCTAATTCATTAAAGTATCAAGACTATTAATAGTTCTTCAACTCTAAAACATCATTTTATTTGAAATTACTCCAAATTACTCTGAATACTATGTGCAACGTCAATAATCCTTGTCAAGAAAATAAAAATAATACTATGTGCGGTTATTTGTTTTGAAAATATTATCAACTCATTAAAACCTCACGATTTCATCGCCATTGAGCTTGGTTCAAATCTGAATGGGGAAACATGGAACGCGAGCCATAATACGATAATGCTCTCTTAATTGTTAATGTTATCATTAATTATAATCAATGCATTGTTAGGAGTGCAATAATAGGAGTTGATTGTAATAAAAAAACACTGCATTACCAACTTGTTATAAGTAAACCCGGGCATCGGGGAACATAGTTTTATAATTTTTTTTGAGGGAAAACATAGTTTTATAATTGGTTCCAATGTATTGTGAGTTTGTGACACTGCCCCCTTGTCTCAACTAATTATTGTAACCAAAATCATTACTTAATACTTGAAGACAGAGTGCTACGTACCAATAATCAAATGATTATTCGATCGAACAACGAACCGGTTAGCTTGGAAGTTGTGTCAAACAAGCTACGCCTAGAAAGCACATGAATTTGATTTGGGAAACATTAGCTAGATTTCAAGCTAAGCTAGGTTTGGCAACCATATATAGTAGTATAATATCATAGTACAACAAAATCAAATGATATATATCGATGCTTGTTAGCGTTTGGCTAATCATATGATTAAAGCTTAAATTGCTTTTAATATAAAGAAAGATCGTAGATATTTTTCCCACTTGCTTTCGCCAACGGTATTACGAATGTAACTAATTATCTCAGCTCGTTTCGTCAAATGACATAAGTCGTTCTCACTTCTTGACCAACATAAAAAATGTTTTGAAAAAATGGGGTAGCTAGGTCATTTGATTTATTTAGTTGTATGTCAAAGTCCTTATGTTTTGCATTGTAGGAGCTGAAAGTGTGTGACAAATTAAATTTCAATTCATTTGTTTGTTTGAATTTGGCAATACAATCTTTAACATCGACAATTTCCACAATTTTTATGGACAAGCAAACGACCATTAAGAGAAGTAATTGGACCCCTTATGACTGCAGTTTCTAGCAAAACATCGCAATTCACACTTCACACGAGACTTCAGATTTCAGATGTGTGAACGAGAAGCTAGTTTAGAGTTCATCATAGAAAAGCTAGGAATGTTCACTTAGCTTGTAGAAAAATTAAAAATAGTGGAGTACCACTAAAATTATTCATGGCAATTAAAGATGATGGGCTTCCTAACAAGCCTTTTATTTCTTTTTTAGCTTTGCTATAAAGTTATGTTGATTATGTTTTTAATTCGCATCTAAAGTTTCATTTTACACATTCGATTCAACATTAAAATAAATTAAACTCAATGATTAGATCTTCATGTATGGATCATTCTTAGCATGTTCTCACGAAATTGTATGTGTGCAAAGTAGATATTCAAAAACATATCTTCGTCGAGTATCGAATCATGCATGCTAACTACTTTTCTTTTGTGATTACTCCTTTACTAATTTCTCGATCACCAATAGTGTTCACAAAAAATGCATGTACGTTAAAAGGTATGATAATAAGACAAATGACGAAAATTGAATTCCTCCTACTCTAATCCCAACTCAGCCAAATTCCGCATACAAGTAAGAAACATTAACTATTATCGTACTCTGAGCTCTTATATCATGACCACTATCATGCTTGCATGGAACAACAAAATACAAATATTAAGTGTTTTTTCGAACTTTCTTTCTAAGTAGACAAGTAGTTAAGGCGAAATCGTGAAGCCGAGATTATTAATCAACGGATTGAGTCAATCAACCATATGTCAAGGCAATAATAATCAATTGAAGCTCCGTGTTGGATAAGCTACCATAAAGGCCAAGTCTAAGGTAATTGCTTAGCCTAATATAGCCAAACTTCATTTTCATTCAGTGTGATCTTCCCCGCGTAATAAACGTATGGGTTGGACAGACTATTCTGCAACTCTCATTCAATTTTAAGGACCATTTCTTCCAAAGTTATGGGACCATCGTGCCATTATAATGAATAATGGGCTACCCTAATATTTTGGGCTGCTGGCTACCCCAAGATTCTTTTCCCTTCTCGAAAGCTTTCTCTTGAAGTAATCGAATCTTAAATATTCCGCAATTTCGCCCCAATTATTATTCGTGGTTGACCTTTACTTCAACATCTATTGACCTAATATTATTCTCCCTAGAATTTGGAGAGGAGTCCAAGTTAAGAGAATCCCTCTTTACTCGCCATTTTTGTAGCATTTCTTCATATGCTTCATTCTCGCCATTTGGAGAGGAGTCCAAGTATTTTCGCTTCAATATTGCAAAATGCTTAAGTTAAGTGTCTTTTTTCCACTTTCTAGCAAGTTCTAATACCTATATTCTCGACAAAATGGGCGCCTAAATGACTAATATATATACCTTTTAATCAGCTGATCGATTAATCACGTGTCTGAGCACATGAGATACTGATATATACATAGATGTCAATCAATCACGCCAACTTCGAAGTTCGTTTATATCAATCGTGTAAAATAATTTCTACAAAAGTATCGAATCGACCGTGTACAACGCACTCTATTACTATCTAACTAAGCAAACGAAGCAAAGTAGAGGAAGCTTCTACACAACAATTAAGAATGAAGTCGAATATAATTACTACGTTAGAAAGCTAAGATCAATCTTTACAAATATAAAAAGACGGAAGACTAATATGTACACGTAAAAGAAGAGATGCAAATGACGTCTAAGCACCACGCACTCACATTAATGTCGACTACTTCATTCACATATATAGAAAGTTAGCGAATCTTTCGAACTTACTCTCTCATTGCTTTACTTAATCAACTAATTAGGCTAGTAGTAGTATAGTATATGACTAATTATTTTGATTAAATGAATGATTCCAAAGTTCCAATTGTACATTGCATAACATACAAATGCATTAAATTAAGCCTAATCAAATGGGTGCATTGTCGATTCCTAATCACTTTGAGTAGATTCTATATCACATTAATTAATTGCTCAGGAGTCCTCTTAATTATACAACTCTTAAAGGAAATTTCATTTTTTTTGTTGGGCAGTGTTTCTTTTCATGAACATTTTATATGGAATTAATAATTCCAAAGTTCTAGATCCGTTCACCATAGGGAGATCGACTGTTCCTAAGATTTTGTAGTCTTTTGGTGAAAATCAAATACTCCTTAAAAATCTATCGTTCGAAAAAACATATAAATGGTTAAATACTTAAATATAGAAGTTGTTCATAAGCACCTTCGTTCCATCATCTAACAAAACACGTGAAGATAAGTAGTAGACTAAACTGAAATAAAAACGACAGTGATATCGAGCAATCCCTAGGTAGCGAAGTACCCCATTTCACACCCATGAGGCCATGACGATTAGCAACAATAAGACATACAAAAAAATGCCAAGAACGTCGATTATATTATTACTGTAGTACAACCAAGATTAACTGATGATTATTCCTGCCTCATTAAAAAATTCGAGGCGCATAACAGAGAAAAAAAAAAATCCAACAATATCAACAAAAAATCTACAGAACTAAACCTAATAACACTAAGAAACAAGAGAATGAGATCCAAAAAAAACAACGATCCAATCTCCATGTCCCTAACAAAAGATTAAATAAATTACGAACGTACTTAAGAAAAAGGTACTAATTAAAACAGTACTCCTCGTCTTTCTCGGTAGTTAACGTTTGATTTGAATATGCGCGAAATACATGCATGAACTCAAACCAAACGTTAACTATCGATATCGAACAAATTACGAAACAGCGAGACCATGATGGTGGCCACCGTGATCACGAGAATTATGAAAATTCATCTGAGAAAACCTGGTGGGTTTCGGCTCGAAATTCTTCCTCCTCTGAAGATCATGACTTGAAGGTTTAATCATTTGCAGTAGAAACGCTTTCAATGAATCCGCCTTTGCCATCATTGCCATTTCCCAGTAATTCTGCTGCGTACTAGATACGCCACCGCTTTTCTTTTGGGAATTGGAATGGGAATGATTCCGGTGTAAGTGGCACCGGAATGAACCAGGGTGACTAGTGGGTGAGCAAAGGCACGTGCGTGGTTTTCTGGTGGGAATTGGATTGTTTCCGTTTCTTGTAGCCATGGGAATCGGAATGGGAATACGAAAGGTTTTTTAAGTTTAAAATTTGATTGATTGATTTATTCAGGTTTTGTTTGGTGAAGGTTTCGGCAAACTGAGGCAAGGTGGCGGTTTATGGTGATTTATACTGCTATAGGAGGGGTCTAGTGAAATTACGGAATTACCCTTTGCGGAGTTTGTTGTATTTGTTTACGTTGTTGCGTCAGTTACGTGTGGGTTTCGGGTATTTTGGGCTTCTTCTACACTTTTTGTGCAAAGTTGCCGCCCCTAAACTTTAAGAAAAGCCCGAACGATGTTGTCATGTATGTTGCGGTGTTTGTTTGGCATTGTACGTGTTACCTTTTGTGTCGACGTTAGACCTCTAAAAGATGGCCTATATATGTATTGATGGATTAGTGTTCAACTATCTTCTTTATTGCCACTCGATTTATTGTGGATTCGAGGTTGAATAAAAGAGAATTCAGTTGTAAACCATGCATGTGTTTGTCCATAAGTGGTTTTATTGTATGTGAATGATAACTTTAGTTGTATCTTGAGTAGTATAAAGAGACGGTGTAACTGTGCAATTTTCTTTTTTGTTTTTTGAGGAATGTATGTAAGTGTGTAAAGTTATTCATAGAATTGAAGAAGAATTCACAAAATGAGGCAATTGTGATTTTATTATCTTTTACCCGGGATTCGACTTTGTTGTTCCATGTTTTGCATATCGTATTGAAACGAATCGCCAATTCATATACACAATGCAAAATGCTATAGGTTACTTTGTGATAAACAAACAAGAAAAGCTCTAATAAATACACATTTATTTACAACATAGTATGATTAAAGGTGAGGGAAATGGGCATTTCCTCAATATATACTTCATCCAATTACAATGAATATCCGCCACTTTTCAACAATTTAAGGGCGAGTTTTTCTTCATTTGTTTTCAAGCCTCAAAACATATTATAGACAAATTGAGGCGTAGCTAATATTGCAAATTAAATGTAATGAAAAAGAAGCAAATAAAAGGGAAGGTCGAAGGAAATAAAAAAGAAGTGATCTTCGCCTACCTCATCAAATAATAAAGGTCATCATGATATTAAGACACAGAATAAATCCCATGGTTTCCTTGGCAATTCATTAGATAAAACCTGGTGGGTTTGGGTTCGAAATTCCGACGTCGACGACGATCATTGTTGCTCGATGGGCTAATGATCATTTG
>JBBYHQ010321304.1:0-15613 GCA_038382645.1 Spergularia azorica | reverse complement strand
TATATATATATATAGCTCATTAAGATCCCCATCTTCCAACAAACATCCTCACCTTCTATGTTTTATTACCTTCTTGATTTTCATCTTTTGAAGTTCCAATGATGAAAAGTCATTCCTCTTTGAGTAGAACAATTTCAACCGATAGTTAAACTTGTTCCACAAATTATCTCCCAAAAGAACTCAAACCTCCTAGAAACCAACCTACAAATGTATCTAAGAAACCCATCATTTCCCAATCTATGACCGAAGAATCAGATCTCGTCTATGCATGCCACATCTGCTCAAAAACATTCAATACCGTTCAAGGTTCAAGAGGCCATTAGAACGCCTATAGAGGACACATACTCTTTGAAATAAAGCGCTCTGCAAGAAAGGCCAACGACCAAACTGTCCATCTCGATGACCCAAAAGGTAAGAAAAAAAACTTCGAATTATAGACTAACATCATCCCCACCATGCTCACTATCGTCGTGATAATCTTAAGGTTGTTGAAAATAATATCCATGTGGCCGGAGACATGGATATCAAAGGTAAGACGAAACTACATCAATACATTAATGAGCCTAACGATCTCCATGACCTTGAGTTTAACCTTCTTGATTATGATGACATGCTTGATCTATAAATTGGCAACTCTAGTACTTCAAATTTTTTGCTCACACCACTTCAACATAATCGATCACCTACTTTGAACTTGTTCCCCATGAGTCATTTTATCCAACACACACCTTCTCATCCAGCCTATGTGTCACCAATGGGGAGCTATCATCCTCCCCAACGCGTTTACTCGAATCAAATGGCTAGGGTTTCAAACTCCATGAATACAAACTTCATCCGAAAGACTGAAGAAGGTTACGTCCCAATCCAATGGCTCGTGGATTTTATCGGAACATGGTCGAATTTAGACCAAATGCACCCAGGGTTCATAACTGTGAACTTGAGCAGAGAAACACAAGGATTCAATAACAAGATCTTGACTTAGAGTTGAAGGTATAGAGCAAATTCTAATTGACAAGAACGAGTTTGAACTAATGTACATCCTTCATACCAACATTAGGTTTCTGAAAAAGCTAAGAGAGTTGTATCATAAATAATGCTTGCAATCTAGTTTAAGGTTAATGGGTTAAATTCGGTGAAAATTATCTTATATTTAGTAGTAAGGCGTGGTAGAGTAATTAAATTTTGAGTGAATTTTTATCTTCAAATTCTGAGTTAAAAAAAAGCTCAACTAGAATTTTATATTTTCACCAAGTTGTATTTTGGCAATAGGCCTATTCGTGAAGTAACATTGTTGTATATTAATGAATTAAATTAAATGTCGTACTTCAATTACCTTATGTGTGCTCTATAAGGTAAAGCAATTTTCGTATATTTTTTATTTGATTCCATTTGGTTTTACTTCGAGTTATATCAAGTTTTTTTTGTTTGCTCACATTTTTCTGTTTTTGGATTTCACTACAACATTATTGCATGCTTAGTTATGTCATCTTTGCATGTGAAGAAATTAAATGTCAATAGGGTCATGTTTTGCAAATTTGTTACACTTTTGGTGATCATAATTTCAATCATAACTTGGTTTTCTTAGGTAATCTATCCGTTGGTTATCAATTTGTAGCCACCTGAAATCATCAATAATGTTGTAACTCTTCTATGTTTCAATTTATTATATTACGATAAAATATTAAGACATTCAAGTCATGTTTGCCAAACACAACTAGATGTTGTTTGTCATGATATAAATCATTTCACATGAATTTCTTGATACAAATGTTCTTATTTAAGAACAATAACTCTTCTTCCTTACTCGAATTAAATAAAAGATTTTGTTTGAATGGAAATTCAAGTATCACTACAAGAAATAAGCTAAATAGAGACGAAATTTTGTGAAGGAAATCCGTCTCAAATGGCACTTAGAGACGGATTTGAGACGAAATATGATCCGTCTCTAAAGAGCTCGTCTCAAATTTATTAGAGACGAAATTGTAATATCCGTCTCAAATTCATTGGAGACGGATTTCAAGTTCGTTTCAAATTAGAGATGGAAGAAATAATTTTCCATCTCAAATTAGAGACGACTCTTCCGAACATCCATCCAAACTAGAACCTGAATTTTAACATACTAGCCTCATTGGTGTATACAAATATCACATAATATATTTCTTTTCATACTCCGTAAGCTATATGGGATTCGAACCCACGTCTTTGTGCAAATGCACATGCTCTCCCATCTTGAGCTAATAGCTTCTAAGAATCAAAATCTCAACAATGTTCGGAATGCTCGAAAAACACTTATCTTCACATAGAATGTTCTGAAATAACTTATTTCAACAAATAAAATAGAGATATCTGAATATTCGGAAAGGACATATGTACACACCCAATTCACAATTTCACATTATCTTTGCAACATGAAGTATCATGCTAAGGCCAAATAGACGAATAAGAGCCTAATAAAACATTAAGTACTAAAACGCAAACGTCTGAAAGTTCATATAGAACAAAGGCATTGGACAATAGGCCCATCAGTTTCCTTTTACAGAATTGTCCAATAATGGGTGTCAAAGATGGCAGAGCATAAGAATGAAACTTTGCCTAAAGCATAATAAGGCAATATAAATGCAACTTACTCTACAAACTGTATATGTGGAAATCCAAAATATGTTGGGTCGTAAATTTTAAACAAAGTAAATATAAACTGCATCCGACCTATCTCTGGAAACAAAGTTGCTTTGTATGTATGGCTGCTAAATATTTAACTTGGTTTTTATGTGAATCCAGCTAGTCGCTGGTTCTTTAGACATTATTCCATGAGCTTTCATGTTTCATCCACTTTATCCCATCTACCATGAGAAGCAAACTGAAATCGCATATCGACTATCACAGTGCAGAAACATGACACAAAGACGAGTGGAATTTTTTTTGTTACTGCCAACCAAAGAGTAATCATCTATCAAAGTCTTAACAGGACAGTACATAATAGCAGTAAGCAGGACAGTAGGTATAACACTAACTTGATCCATTAATAAAGACCAATACAAGCAGGAATGATAGACTGGAAATTTGCACCACAAAATTAAATAAATAATAGGTTTTGATAAATAATACATGGGTTCAAATTGTATGTGACTGAAAGTATTTGCACTCTAGAAACCACATGTTCTAAATCACTGAATCAAGCTTTGCGGATTTATTTGAGCCTTTTTGAGACTATTTATAAAATCAAATGACTTCTTGGTAAAAAATGTCACCCCATAGCTAAATAACATACTATAAGGAACTTGCTTGTAATAAATCAGTGATGAGGATGCTGAATGACGAGCAGGTCAAGAGACATATTGACATTGAAAGTGAGGCACAAGCCCATCCCAAAAAAGTATTGACATTCATTAGACACGCCAAATGGTGTTCCTTCATCAGGCACTCATAAAATCAGTAGCATGAGAGAATGTCTCTTCAATTTTGATGATGCAAATCAGAGATATATACTCACATCATTCTCATATATACTCCCATGTGTCCAAGCTTTGGCCAAATTCCACGATATAAGGGCATGATTTAACACAAAGAATTTAATTTATATGTTTATAAAACCGAAACCAACAAACTATAGTCAATGATCAAGTCACTCTAACATGCCAAATGTGTACTACTTGATAAACTTCAGAGCATAGATCTAAGTAGTAACATACTAACCTGGACTTTCCAAACTAGACATACAATAAAGTGATAAACACTCGAATATGATAATGGCAAATACATCAGAATAACAAAACAGGAAATAGCTCATCAGTTAGTCCCTATCCGGGCTACTATGTACCACCATAAACGATAATAGACCATCACGTTTTCTCCAAAAGTTGGTCTATCTTAAATCAGTTTCATCAGTGCAACAAGAAAAGACGCCTTCTTTTCAAAATGGTGATAACAAGGCACATCAACATTCCGCAAAGCAAGCACACAAACATTCGTACTAACATGCATAATCTACAAAAGAAAAAAAATCCCAAAAAGCTCCCACGATTCATCAAAATTGAGCACCCCATTAAGAACCCAATTCTAACCTTTACAATCAAAATCAGGAAACCATACAATTCAAGCAATCCTTTTAACCTTTATAGTTATAACCTAAGATCTTGGATCTGGGCTTTCAATAAACATGTAAACTTTACTCGATTAACACAAAAAAACACAGATTCTACATCCATTTTAACTCCCAAATAAAACTCAAAAAGAATTACTGAGCTAAATTACATAAATTGGATTGATCTGGGTAAAAAAAAAAAAACAAAAAAAAACAAACAAGCCCCGACCCAAAGCATAAAAATCACAGATTTATACAAATGAAACGAAAAATGGAGGAGAGAGAAAATACCTTATGCGACGGCAACGGTGCGGCGATTGAACTAGACTGCGGCGAGTCGAATTTGAATTCGAGATCCCTCCTCCTCCTTCTTCTTCTTCTCGTGTGATGCGTGTGACTTGATCCTAGATGTCTTCCATGGCAGATCTGAGACAGGAAATGAAAGAGAGAGAAAATCGGGGTTTTGAGATGAGAGGTGAGTTGATTGGACTGAACAAGAGATGAAATAGGAGAGACGGTAAGGAGAAAAAGATAGAGTTAAGGAAGAGAGAGATAGAGTGAGGGTGAGAGTCTGAGAGAAGAACGAGAGATAAGGGAAATGAAGTGAAGGGGAGTATCTCTAGATCCTACCATACCCGTCTCTAATTTGAGATGGAATTGTAAATCCGTCTCTAATTTGAGATGGAATTTTAAATTCGTCTCTAATTAGAGACGTAATTATGAAATCCGTCTCTGATTAGAATTTGAGACGAAGTATAACTTTTTCATCTCTAATTTAGAGACGGAACTCCAAAATCCGTCCCTAAATGGAGAATTTCTTGTAGTGTATTAATATTAATTCACCTCCTTACATGAGACATGAAACATGTATCTCATGGAGTATTATGCTAACGAATACACAAAAAGCGGAATTAAATAAAGGGAGACATGAAAAAGCAAGTAGATGCATGTAAAAGAGAGAGGCACTCGTTTTAATTGATTTACTACATAGATGAGTTACAACATTATTTGTAAAATTGATGAGTTTTCGGTGGCTACAAGTTGATAACCAATGGAAAGTGAATTAATATTAATACTTGAATTTCCATTCAAACAAAAACTTTATTTAATTCGAGTAAGGAAGAAGAGTTATTGTTCTTAAATAAGAACATTTGCATCAAGAAATTCATGTGAAATGATTTATATCATGACAACCAACATCTAGTTGTGTTATGACTTCAATGTCTTAATATTTTGTCGCAATATAATAAATTACCACATGTGTGTTGTACAAGGTAAAGCAATTTGACTTCAAAAAAAAAAAAAAAAAAGAAAAGGTAAAGCAATTTTCGTATAGTTTTTACTTGTTTCCGTTGGTTATCAATTTGTAGCCACCGAAAATCATCAATTTTACAAATAATGTTGTAACTCTCCTATGTAGTAAATTAATTAAAACGAGTGCTTCTCTCTGTTACATGCATCTACTTGTTTTTTTCATGTCTTCCTTTATTTAGTTCCACTTTTTGTGTATCCGTTAGCATAACACTTTTTGTGTATCTCATGGAGTATTATGCTAACGGATACACAAAAGTGGAATTAATAAAGGGAGACATGAAAAAGCAAGTAGATGCATGAACAGAGAGAAGCTCTCGTTTTAATTAATTTAGGGCACAAAAGTATGACTGATTTTGAGTGGAATAGATGATGTCATAGAGTAGACTTTCACGTTTTTTTAGTATATGTCGACAAAAGTTAAAATGACATTTGCTACCATGTGAACGATGCATTTATATTATTTACACCACACCTTATTGTTAGATTTATTTACCTTTTAACGTACAATTATCAATTTATGTTGATAGTTTATTTATTTCAGTCAATTAAAATCAGAGCATCTTACCAAAAATTTATATGCTCGTAATATGCAGAGTCTCATTTAGTCTTTATTAGGTTCTTAAGCAAATTCTCATGCATGTTGCTTGTTTAATGTCTTCTCTTTTTACAGATAAAAGTTAAAATTTGGAAGCACATTAGTAACAGTCATATTAATCATGAATTGAGGCAAATAAATGGTTTGTATATATGGTTTCGAATCTATGTTAAGACATTAGAAACCTAATATCCAATTCTTGGGTCATCAAAATTTCAAGACACCTAGTAGTTAGACACTCGAAAAAGAACTTGATTATCAAAGTGGAAAAAACTGTATAGTCGATATTAGAATGGCACAAGCTATGCAAAAAACAAAATGCTAGAGAGAGAAAGTAGTGAGAGAAGCTTTCTCCCTCAAGCTAGCTAAATAATATCTGTACGGACACATTGCTGGTTTCTGAGCCATGGCGAGAAACAAGAAATATGGTAATAAAAACAATGATAAACACAAAAGTAAGGATGGATTCAGTAGTAAACTTAAGAACTGGACTGAATAGGAGGAATCTTTGAGGGCATGGACGAAGAACAATCCGACAACAAGTGACGGAGTCAGAATGAAATCGATGACGGAAATTGGTCCAATTCCGCCATTGAAACTATTTGATTCTGACATCTGATGAAAAACTGTATGGTAATGAACTAATGATGATATGTTTGCAGGTGAAGAAGAAGGTATTGAAAATGAAGAAACTGAAGGTTGGACAGAGGTCAGAAAATCATCCAACAAAAGGAGAAGTCAAGAAAACCCAAAGAATGGCAACAAGGTCAACCTTGAGAAAGTGAAGCCGGTTGTTCATTTGACACTTGAGGATGTTGAGAAAGGTATAACTTACTGGTCGAATGCTCTAATATGCTTTGTCTTAGGTTCAAACCCACCCCCTGATGTCATGTATGGTTTTTTATGGAGAATTTGGGGGAAAAAAGGAGTAGAAAATGTTGCAATTCACCCGGGAAGCATGTTTGTAGCTAGACTTAAAACTGATGAGGATAAGAATAGAGTACTGGCTGCAGGTTTCCATCTATTTGATAATAAGCCTTTAATTGTCAAAGAGTGGAGTCATGATGTGTCATTGAACAGAGAATATGTGAAATCATTACCAATATGAATAAGGCTATGCAATTTGGATTAAAGTATTGGGGAGACTCAAGCAGTCAAGCCTAAACAAAATTGCAGCAATAATTGGGAAGGTGATAAAATTTGATGCATGTACTAAAACCAGAAGCAAATTTGGATTTGCGAGGTGTGCCTGGCGGGTTGCCGATGCACTCTCCCGAAAAGAGATGTGCCAATGACACGGAGTCGCCAGCGGGATTTTTTTTATAGGTACCCCTCGAATTTAGGATGAATTTGATGCAAGGTTACGAGTCAGGAAGGTATAAGGCACCCAACTCGCCCATCGTGATCGATGGTCTCTACTAGTTGATACGAATTAAATATAATAGTAGTAATTAACGACGAAAGCACGTACAAATAGCATGCGAGCGAGAATTAAAATCATGTGACGAGAAGATGTTGCGATAAAACATGTAGCCACATTCGAACATGATATATAAGCCAATCTAGATAAGGAATACGAGAGCCAGAGAGCAAGCATGCATGCTCTCTAATGAGAGAACTTGAATAGCGACGTACGTAAACCAAATGATTCATTTAATCATGCTCATGTATTATTAAAACTAAAGCTAAACGTTTTACTTACACATGCATATAATTTGCCACGACTTTCATGGAGTACTTTATGAGCGATGGAACATTACCATGAATCAGCGTATCAAATATTAAAATCACGAACTAACAAAAAATACTTTGAAAACGTTTTGAGTAGGAATTTGGGGCCATCAGGTGGACGTTCTTGTGTCGTCGTCGCAAATCTCGGTGTCGTTTGCCAATGAACCCAAGGTAGAGTTCTCACCCTCGTATGCCACGTAGCCTAGTTGTCTTGTCTTGACTGGATTGGATAGTCTACGGTCGTTGGACGTCTTTGGTAAGGTATACGGGTGTATGTGTAAGGTGATATAGGTATGGTTCTCTTTGCCCAATCTTCGTTGTTGAAGATGTAGGTCAGAGTTTTTAGATAGGATACATGAATATGTGGGATAATAATTATTATTCGAGACTCATGTCATGGTCTCGACTCCTTTCTTTCACACTAATCGGATAAGTTATGTGAAATCTATACCTTCCCCCCAAAATAAGGGGTACGATGGGGCTGTATTTATACTAGAAGGGACTGACATTCGAGTGGAATAAGGTCTCTTTTGGGTGACATGTTCGTACCAATCAAAGGAGTTTCTAAGAGTTTTAGGACGATGAGTCTATGAATACGAGTGGAGAGATTGCTTTAGGAAAGCTTATGGCAAGTTCCATTAACATAGCCGACAATCAATACGTAGAAAGCGAAATCATATTTCGAAGCAAATTCTAATGCAAATTGGCGAATGACATCAACGGTCCAAGTAAGTAAGAAATGCATGAATAACGGGGGGTTTGGCCGAAGCTAAATAAAGAATCTTCTAGGAGTCAAAGCCCAATCAATGCTAATCTCACCCTCTTCTAAATCAAGACACTTAACCCACGACTATCGGTACAAAGACTCTTTTTGGCTAAACGTACCGTGGTAATTCGGGTCTACACTGATATATCAAACTCATGGGCAAGTTGTTGGGGTGAGTTCGACTTCGGGATAGACGGGGTCTAAATCTCTGGCCTGCGCAGTGAACAAACTGTCAAGGGGGCCCGGTTTTACCCAGGCGACGCCCCTCCGACGGTCAAGTCAGTACTGGGTGCGGTCGAGAAATGGGATGCCAAGAATCACTTATCACTAGGATAGCAATAAATGTCTTAAAAGCATAAAAAGTGGAATTAGAATGAACCTGAATATGAGAAAAATGAGGGGGTATTTATAGTGGAGGAGGTACCCCTAAGGAATAATCCTAGAGGTCCCCCGTTCATCTTAACCCTCCATTCCCTTGACATCCAACGGATGAGATTTATTCGATATTATGGGCATCATTTGGGCTTTATCAAGGGCATTGGGTCTCCATTCCTAAGGGCTGTGAATGAACCCCAACAGAGCCCCTCGGAGCCGGGTTGCGCTCGTTGGTTACTGCGTCCCGGCTTTTCCTTTCACCGAGGGCGACCTGGCTGCGCATCCCTTGGCCGCCCTTTGTCGTGGCTCATGTAATGCGCCTTAACAAAGTCCTATGATGCCACTCTCTTGCTTTCCTTGTTTTCGAGGCCGTGGGGCTCGTATTTTTCGATTTTAATCGAAAAACTTCGCCCCTTGCGAGCTTCATGGCCGTACTCGTCACACTTGTCCTCTCATGTTTCGTTATACTTTCCTTCTTCTCACTTTGTTTTTCGTGATCCTTGTTCCACCTTCGGGCTTTATAATTTTGTTTCGATAAAATAACTTCGCCCCCGAAGTAGAGGCGAAAATCGCAATCGAGTATCGCCCCTGGAATTGGGCGCGATTTCGTCTCAATCAAATAACTTCGCCCCTAGCTATGAGGTGTTGCTCAATGACAAGATTGGTGATGTTCGATTCAAGGCGGTGGAAGCAATGAAGCAGTCCGCTATGGATGCGTTGAGGGCTGTGCATGCCGTATCGGAGAAGCATCCTGGGACGCTGGCTCCGGTTGACGTGGCTCCTTTTGTATCAACCCTCGACCGCCTCGGTGACCAGTATCTTGCTACTTTTGAGGAT
Source organism: Spergularia azorica (assembly GCA_038382645.1). Taxonomy (NCBI): domain Eukaryota; kingdom Viridiplantae; phylum Streptophyta; class Magnoliopsida; order Caryophyllales; family Caryophyllaceae; genus Spergularia; species Spergularia azorica. The sequence goes on along the minus strand of JBBYHQ010321304.1, from coordinate 5,914 downwards.
CTAGAAGATCTGAACAAGGACATAAATACTCTAACCCAAAAGCGAAGCAGGGTCCTCTTTCAAGCGCGGCAAGATCTTTGGGAGCCGCCCGAGTTAATCAATGTGGAGGAAGCGCCACCCGCACCGGAGCCGATGGTGTATCCTAAGTGGAGCCCTATTATCATTAACCTTGATGATGAAGGCGATGATGATGACGACGAGGATGACGATGACGATGAGGAAAACGCGAACCAGTGGAGAATGCTACCACCGAAGCCGCGCCTTCAACGACTGCCGCTACCGCAACCGAACAAGCAGGAGGCGTAGCCCCTTAAGTTTCTTATTATTTTATTTCCAACACTTGTAATTTTTGAGAACAATTTCATTTTTGATTGTACCACCGCAGCCGCCCTGAAAGGGGTGTTTTGGCTTTGGTTATGACAATTTCCTTTGTTTGCATATGACTAAGTATCTTGTTTCTTCGTGTTTTCCTCAATCTCCCTTCATACTGTTGTGTTTCTTCTATACTTGTGAAAATATGTGATCAAATTTTCGCCCCTGAAATGGAGACGAAAATTGCAGCCAAACATCGCCCCTGGAGTCGGGTGCAAGTTTAACTTGTAAAAGATTTTCGCCCCTGAAATGGAGACGAAAGTCGCAGTCACACATCGCCCCTGGAATCGGGTGCGAGTTTAACTTGTAAAAGATTTTCGCCCCTGAAATGGAGACGAAAGTCGCAGTCAAACATCGCCCCTGGAATCTGGTGCGAGTTTAACTTGTTAAAAGTTTTCGCCCCTGAAATGGAGACGAAAGTCGCAGTCAAACATCGCCCCTGAAATCGGGTGCGAGTTCAACTCGGACTTATATAACTTGTATAAATTTTGACATAGTACCTCTTAAAGAATATCAAACACTAACTCGTTATTTAGGTGCGCCCCTCGGGGTATTAACCCAATGGTGAAATATTATGGCTCAACTCGTTTTTTGCGGGTCATTACAGCCCATCCTTCGTTCGAATTGAACTTGGATATTAACTAGGGTCGAACCCGAGATGTCGATTTTAACCGATGAAAATTCGGCTCGACTATCCGGGCCCGTGGATCTGGGGGTCTATGTCTCACTTAAACACAGCATCACAGTTCGGCACCCTTGAATCAGGATGCCCCCTGATTACTGAGTGCGAGAGCGTAGGCGAACGAATCCGAGCTGGAGACATGTTCGCCGAGAGCCCTTACTTCGGCTCTGCCTCTGGTTGCGGGCCGGCCGATCTCATGGAACCCTATTCAACACGCACCCAATTCTTTGGGGGATAGTGTCTTAACCCGAACCAGGTATATTTTGGAATTGGACTTCTTCCCAGCCGCGCCCGAATATTAGTGATACTCGGGTGCCAATCGGTAATATTGGTGATCCACAGCTGGTCATCCGAGGTGGTGAGGTGCCACCCTGCAGTGGGTATTCACCATCCGAGTCTGGTGACACATCCGACTTCGGCTTGACTTTAGCCACCAACTTGATCGGATTCATCTGTCAAGACCGGTGAAGTTCCGGACTTGGTACAGAGTTACTCATCGAGACTGGTGAAATTCCGGGCTTGGTAAAACTTACTCTATAGTGTTCTAACTACTCTAATTAAAATAGACGCATTGAATGAACGAGAGCAACTTGGCCGCAGGCCATTTCATTAATTGAAAATTTTAAAGGAACATGTTCTGGGGTGCGCCTAGCGCTACATTCTTTTAGGATGAAAGATAAATAACAAACTGAACATATTACAAACTGAACTGATAACCTAAGCATAATACTTCTTGAGGTGGATGATGTTCCATGGCCTCTTGATGGGTTCGCCCCCAAGCTCCTCCAAGCGAAAAGTCCCATCCCTTACCTTCTCAACAACAAGTAAAGGACCTTCCCACTTGGCCTTCAATTTCCCACCTGGAACTTCCTTACCAGTGGCCGCGAGATTTCTTAGCACGTAATCCCCAACTTCGATGGTTCTTGGGCTCACTTTCCTGTTGTAAGTGCGGGCCATGTCTTCCTTTTGCCTCTCCACCCTCAGCAAAGAGTTACCTCGCAGCTCAGGCAGTAAATCCAGCGCAATGCGCATTTCCAGCTCATTTTGCTCGGGTTCGTAGGTGCTAATCCGCAAGAACTTAGCCCTCCACTCAACTGGCAACACCGCATCCGAGCCATAAATGAGCTGGAAAGGAGTTTTCCCTGTGGCGCGCTTGGTGGTGGTACGCAACGCCCACAAGATGCCTGGCAACTGTTGAATCCATTTCCCTTTGGCCCCTTCGACCATTTTGCGCAGCGCGCCCACAATCAACTTGTTGGAGGACTCAACTTGACCATTGGCCTGTGGATATGGAACCGAGGCATAGCAAGTTTTCACACCATACTCTGCGCAATACTCATGGAATGGGTCGCTGTCGAATTGCGAACCATTGTCAAGAGTAACGCAGCGGGGTAGTCCGAACTTGGTGAAAATATGCTTCCACATGAAATCCATGGTCTCCGTATCTCGGATGCGAGAGACTGGCTGTGCTTCGACCCACTTAGTGAAATAATCCACTCCGACAATCAGATATTTCTTTTGACATTGGCTTCGAGGAAAAGGACCTACAATGTCAAGTCCCCACCTCGCAAATGGCAGTGGTTCCGTTATAGGCTTAAGCGGGGCTGCGGGTCAATGTGAGGTCGGACCAAACCTCTGGCATCGGTCGCACCTCTTCATGATCTCGGCCGCGTCAGTCTGCATCGTGGGCCAATAGAACCCAAGTCGCAGAGCCTTGCCAGCCATTGCCCTTGCTCCAATGTGGCCGCCACACTCACCATGGTGAATTTCTCTGAGGATATAATGCCCCTCAATCGGGTCTACACACTTCAGGAATGGATGAGTGTACCCTTTCTTGTACAACTCATTATTCAGAAGTGTAACCATTCAGCACGTTCCACTGCACCACTCTTGGGTTGTCATTAACTGACGAACTAGCCAAGCGTGCCAGTGCGTCGGCCTGCTAATTCTCCGGCCTCAGAATCTGTTCGACCTCGAACACCTCAAAACTCTTGATGATCTCTTTGACCGCGTCTCGGTATCTGGCCATGTGGTCCTTGGCCTCAAATTTGTCAGTTATTTGATTCACCACAACAACCGAGTCCGAGAACGCTTTCACGTTCTTCTCTCCCGCAGCCGCACACATTTGCAGTCCCGCAATCAGAGCTTCATACTCTGCTTCGTTGTTAGTGGCCACAAACCCGAAACGCAAAGCATACTCAGTCTTATCACCGCTTGGGAGGATAACTACTATGCCTGCTCCTCTGCCACCGGAATTCGAAGATCCATCTACATATAATGACCACTGCGTATTTGGCAACACGAACTCCTCACTAAACATGCACTCCGTGACGAAGTCAGCTAGCACTTGCCCCTTGTAAGCTTTCTTGGATTTGTACTCTACTCCGAATCCGTTCAGCTCGCAGCCCCAACGCGGCAACCGGCCGTTTCCGTCGAGGCTTCCCAATATCTTTTGGAGTGGGTAGTTGGTCATCACAACAACTTTATGGCTCTGGAAGTAAGGCCTCAGCCGCCTACTCGCAATCAACAAGCTCAGTGCCAGCTTTTCGAGCGGTGGGTATCGTAACTCGGCCCCGGCGAGTGCGTGGCTCACATAATACACTGGGCATTGCGAGCCATCGCGCTCGACCACCAGCGCAGCCCCCACTGCTCGCTCTCCCGTAGACAAGTACATCATTATCTCTTCCCCCTCTTTGGGTACCACAATCTTTGGCACCTTAGTCAAATATTCTTTCAGCTCCAGGAAAGACTTCTCGGCCTCGTCATTCCATTCAAACGTCTTGCTTTTTCGGAGTGCATCAAAAAATGGTAGACAGCGGTCTGCTGATTTGGCGATGAATCGGCTGAGTGCCGCCACGCAACGAGTCAACCGTTGTACATCTTTGACGCACCGAGGGGAAGGCATATCCAGGATAGCCTTTATCTTTTCTGGGTTCGCGTCAATGCCGCGCTCACTGACCATAAAACCCAGGCATTTCCCCGAGTGCACCCCGAATACACACTTCTTGGGATTCAACTTCATGTTGTGTTTCCGCAGAGTAGCAAACGTTTCCCTCAAATCTTGTGTGTGGTTCGCAGCCAACACACTCTTCACTATCAAGTCGTTGACATAGGCCTCCATGTTGCGGCCAATTTGCCCCTCAAACACCTTATTGACCAATCTTTGGAATGTCGCACCCGCATTCTTTAAGCCAAAGGGCATCACACGGTACATGTACACTCCCAGCAGAGTGACGAATGCGGTTTTTGGTCTGTCCTCCTCTTCGAGGGGCACTTGATGGTATCCAGCATAAGCATCCATGAAACTTAGCAGTCCATGGACCGAAGTCGAGTCGACTAATCTATCCATTCGTGGCAAAGGCTGGCCGTCCTTTGGGCACGCTTTGTTTAGATCAGTGAAATCGACGCACATGCGCCACGAACCATTGGGCTTTTTAACTAGCACAACGTTCGACAGCCACGTCGGGTACATGCATTCTTCAATGTAACCAGTCTTAAGGAGCTTACCAACTTCTTCCTTAATCGCATCGGACCTCTCTGTCCCGAAATGTCTTCTCTTCTGATGAACTGGTTTGATTTTTGGGTCCGCATTCAGCTTGTGTGTAATGATTGCGGGATCGAGGCCCGCCATCTCCTTTACTTCGAATGCGAAGATATCTTTGTATTCTCTGAGTAACGCGACCAGTGGTTCTTGCTCCTCCGTTGCGAGATTCCTACCAATGCGAACTACTATCTCCTCGTTGCCTTCTTGTAGAGCCACTTCTTCTGTCTCTTCATAGGGTTGGGTGAGTCCTTCCAGCCCATGACGCGAATCCAAAGTCTCAATGGAGTACGTTATCGTAGCAGGAACGGTTTCACCATCTCTGTCTTTCCTCTTCTTAGAAGGCTGGTCCTCGGGTGCGGCATCCTCGAGGTTAATCATCGGTGGCCGCAGCCCCGCATGATAACATTCCCGAGCCGTCCTCTGATCAGTTCGGATTATTGCCGGCTTCCCCTCGTCAGTAATGTACAGCATGAGCAGTCCCAAAGTAAACACTAAACCAACCACTTCATTTAATATCGGCCTCCCGATGACCACATTGTACGCGCAGGGAATGTCAATGTTGATGAATTCTACTACTGCACTTCTGATCGCGCTCCGAGTACCAATGGCACCAGGGAGTCGGATCGAACCTAGTGGGTAGATTGTCTGCCCGCCGAATGCGACAATGGGCTCATGAAGTGGCTTGATGTCCTTTCTCGTATACTTCAATTTCAATAAAATTCTAAAGTCATTATATCAACCGATGATCCTGTGTCCCCCAGGCATCTCCTTATGTCTTTGTTCGCCACCTTCATGGTGACCACCATCGGATCATCATGCGGTGTACAAACCTCAGTGATGTCAGATTGTTTCAGAGAAATATCGGAGATCCTTATCGGCCTCGTTTGCGTGACGCAATAGAATTGACAAAAATTTTCAAGTTTTCCTTCCGGCCGCGATGACTTGGGCCTCCGCTTGCGAAGCGGCCTGAAATGGTGTTGATCACACCGGGACTGTGATTCCGGTCTCCATCTTTTAGTGGTCGCGGCCTGTTTCCAGTCCAGCCATTGTTGTTGTTGTTGCGATTATTGTAGTTGCCGCGCCCCTGCCATTGCTACTTATACCTGTCTCGCTGCCCTCGCAGCCTAGTCAAATATCTGTCCAACCTTCCGTTGTCAGCCAGATTGTGACACACATCTTCCAAACTAGGGCAGTTTCGGGTGTTGTGCCAGTTCTCCATGTGGTACTCACAAAACTGCAGCATGTTGGATTTGTCTGCGTCGGCCATTGGCCTCGGCGCCGGCAGCATCTCATCACTCTTGATTGCCATAAAGATT
>JBBYHQ010321303.1:0-40351 GCA_038382645.1 Spergularia azorica | reverse complement strand
CTTTGCAAGTGTTCCAGTCGCTTGCACCTTCTAAACATGTCGCTGATGCTTTTATCATCAAAACCTTTGTCCTTGAAAAACCACAGTACACCACTACTGCTGGTTTGGCTGCTACTAACCTCCATGGCTCCTTCAAACAACAACGTAATCAATTAATTTATGGTCAGGCTATGAGTTTGGGTCGACATGCATATATATGCTCCTCATTGCAAAAGTAATAACACCATTTTATTCAGAGAAGACAAAAACTATGACTATGCTAGCTATTGAAGTATGTGAATTTGAGAATGATTGCAGCGGACCATAAGGTCTCTTACTTCATCATCGACAATTCAACATGGATATGAAGGCAATATCCTATGACAATACTCAAATCGAGTACATCAAAGTAGGTCCAATTAAATACAAAAACTTTACGAATAACGCCATCACCCAAGCTATGAAAAGAAAAAGACATCAAATTTTCTAAGAGAAGCTTGTCAATAGAGCATTGTCTAGCTTCCGGAAAACGCATCATAAAACTTAAAACCAACTGCAACCCCCGATATGATGGCAATACCGACAAGTTATCTACAACAAGAATCGCCAAGATTGGAACCTTTGGCTCTTCTCTTTTAGTTAAGAATTAGTAAAGAGTTTATGATTTGTTCAGCATCCCCAGCCTCATATAAACCCCGATACCGGAATCGTAGGGTGCATAAGACCTAATTCAACAACTTCAACATACATTTTAACAAAATGAAAACCAGGAAAACATTCAAACAAACACATAGAGGATTGCAACAGAGGAAATTCATGAATAAAATCACCAATTCAACAAAACCCAGCTATAATTCCGATAAATAAACACAAAAACAATGAAAAATTCCTCAAAATGCCCAATAATTGCACAAAAATTCAACCTAATTAACTCCAAAATAACAAGAACAACATACTTATGAAATTATACATGATACATTTTTGCTTCTAATCATGCAAACGAATTAAACTTATAAACCCAACAAAACAAACAATGGGTAATTCTTCAAATTCCAAATTCAATTGAAAACACCAAGAAAAATCACCCAAAATGAGCCGTAATCAACAAGCAACAATATAAAGTTGCAATCTTGACAAATTTTTAAATATGAAGAATTTCTACCTTCCAATAATAATTCAGATAACAATAAAGTACTAACCTTTTCTCTATTGAAGTATGAAAATTTCAACAATGAACAAACATTTGCAGAGAATTTGAACCAAAAACCCCCCAAAATTTTTGGGTTTTTTAAGCCACTCTACTTCACTCTATCAGTATATAGTTAGAGATGATGAAAATGTGCATAAAATCTTATCTATCCCCTTTTTTTCCTATGAAAAATAGACTGACCCCTACTACCCATGTGAATTTACCATTTTACCCTCCTACACTCGAAAACCCTAAAACCTCCTCAAAACCCTCACAAATCAGTCACAAACTTCATTCCCATTTCCCAGATTAAGGGTTTTCTCAACAAGACTTCAACTTGAAGATTGGAGACGATAGAAATGAGAGGTAACACTTCAAATCTTGCTGCTTTTTCTAAGTATTTGAAATCTTTATCAAATTCATCAGAAACCCACCAAATTTTTGGGCATGGGAGTTGTAATTTGTTGAGAATTAGGTTGTTTAGTTCATTTGATGGTAATAGTAGAAATGGGCAAGATAGAAGAAATAGTAGGAATGATTTTAATCGTAGTAGGAATGATTATGATGAAAATGATAGATTTTCTGGTAGAAATGGTGGGAATTTTAGTGCGCATAGAGGTGGTGGAAGTCATGGTAATTCAGGTAGGATTACAAGAGGGGAGAGGCAAAGGCCTCAATTTGGTGGGCAGAATGCCCGGTCGGATCGGTCTGATCGCGATTATCGAGGCCAAGGAAGGAGGAATGATGGGTATAGTAGGCCAATTGGTGGGGATGGGGGTAAGGGTGATATGAATTTGAGTGATGATTTTTTTAAGCTTGATGAAGAAGGTGAAGATAGTGGGGGTTTTGGTTTGGGTGGGGAGGATGAGGGGAAGAAGGATTATCGGCCTTCTGTGCGGGAGCTTCTGAATGGGCCGGTGAAAGGGGAGGGGCGCGGTGGGAAAGAGGGTGATGATTTTCTTGATAAGTTTAAGCTTGGTGGGGTGGGTAAGGAGGAGAAGGAGTCGAGAGAGGTTGGGGATACCCCTCTACGGAAAGAAGAAAAGTTGGAGGAGCCGGCGGATGCTGATGAGATTTTTAATAAGATGAAGAAAAGTGGGCTCATTCCTAATGCAGTGGCGATGCTTGATGGATTGTGTAAGGATGGTTTGGTTCATGAAGCTATGAAGCTTTTTGGGTTGATGCGTGAGAAGGGTACTATGCCTGAAGTGGTCGTGTATACAGCTGTGGTTGAAGGGTTTTGCCAGGCTCAGAAGCTTGATGATGCGAAGAGGATTTTTAAGAAGATGCAGGACAATGGCATTGCGCCTAATGCTTTTAGTTACGGTGTCTTGATAAAAGGTCTGTGTAAGGCGAAGAGACTGGAAGAGGCAACTGATTTCTGCTTGGAGATGCTGGAAGCTGGCCATTCACCGAACATTCCTACATTCACTGGATTGGTCGATGAGTACTGCAAGGAGAAGGGTGTCGAAGATGCTCACAAGCTTATTGGGACTCTAAAACAAAGGGGATTCTTTCTGGATGAGAAAGCTGTGAGAGTTTATCTGGATAAGACAGGTCCAACATCACCAATGGTCTGGGAAGCGATATTTGGCCCTAAGAAGACTACGCATTGATCAACTTGTTCTCTTTCATGTGAGCCTCTAATCAGCTTGCCTGTGAAGTTTTTAATTGCCTTAGCTGAAGTACGTTAATATTGTCTCTCTTCCTCTGTAAGTTGCTATTTATAGTGGATTCCATGATTTTGCTGCTATGTTTAGCATCAATTTAGACATTTAACCAACGTTTTATTATTATCATAATGCGGGGAGTCTTCTGATTTTCAAAGTCCATGCAACTCTTAAATCCTATTTCTTATTTTCTTGCTGCTCCTTTGTAATTACATTGGCTTAGATGCAACACCTATGAGTTATGCCTTTTCATTTAAGGAAGCTCTTTAGAATAAATTGTTGGTATTAAAACTTTTGATATCTCATGAGACTTTCTTGAGTGTGGTAGGATACTTCTGGCATAATTTTAAAGATGAATAATCTAATCAGACCAATTAACACAAGAAAGCACCCTCCTTTTGGGCAGTCGTTATATTCTCGATTTCATAGCTGAAAACTTTCTGCTGATTTCGAAAGCTTCCTGTCTGAGTTTTTAGAAATGTTTTTCCTTTCACACTTTTATTTGTTTATGTCATTCCAAGTTGCTGTTCTGTACTTGATTGTTTCTGAAATTGCGGGAATAACCAACTAAATATTGAGAATCTAAGCTTCTTCATGTACAGAACATTTCTAGTTTTTGTCAGGATGTTTATCGTTTAAGTCCAATATTCTTGCTAAAATGTCAACTCACTTATTGAAAGTTGAAAATGAGCAACCATGGAATCTTAAGAGCAAGTCTTCAGGGTATTGTCAATGATTGTTTGTAAGACACATCATGCTTGTCCCATTTCTGAAGTCTCATATGTGACCTGAACATAAGATTAGCTTTGATTTACTTGTATGTACATCATGCTTGTCTTTTCTGTACAAACTGTGTTTATGTGTGGACTGTGTTTAATGATATTGATTTTCCCATCATACATATACCACAAGACATTTCATTTTAGCCTGGATACATGAACTTGTTCTGAAAGTAAATCTCACAGTTGGAAATGTACCCGCGTTAGATACTTGTAGTCAAAGTGTGAGCAAATCAGGATAGATAGACCGCATGATAGTCGTTCATTATGATTGTGGCTATTGCACGCTTTGATAGACCGCATGCTTAGTTGTCGTTGTGTCCTGAACTTTGGACTTGGATCTTCTGCACTGGACCCAGAAGATCATCCCAGATTATGAGTCCATGAAGCTCATTGACCCCCACAGATGCTAATCTTCTTGACATATTTGGTTGCTCTGAAATAGATGAACAACCTTTCTATTAGTAGCTGGTGTGGCTGTTGGTATCTTGTTTGAACTCAGGTCTCTTAAAACTTCATAGAGCTCTCTTTTTCATTTTTGTATTGTGGAAGAGCTCTGGCTATTATATTTTGTGAATTCAAGATTTAGACTTCTTCTGTGATTTAAGACTTTAGCCTCCTTTTGAAGTAGAAGCTTCTCTATTGATGCTTCATAATGTGAATGTTGCCCTTGACAACTCGTTTTTTACCTCTGAAACAATGAAATCTAGCTTAGTGTTACCTTTAGTGTGGCTGAGTGGCTGACTGATTGACCAAAAGCTGGGCGAGCAACAATTGGTTAAGTGCTTTATCTCGCCCCTGTGCAAACTTTGGGACTTGACAGTATTGGAATGGTTTTGCTATGTTTTTCACTCGACTGATGTTCTGTTTTAAAGTGGTTTTTCTTCATCTTAGATTGGATTTTCTTAACAAAGGATCAATGGAGTGAGGCGATAAAGTAGTAGAATTGTCATGAACGAAGTAAATTGAGTCGCCTTAGAATCAAGTGAGGTGACAAAGATGCATCTCTAGGCCAAAATTCGCCGTTTCATGCATTGAATTTCATATAATTGTCTTTTTATGGTTTTATGTTCACTTTCATTAGGTACCTCTTTCCATCCCTTTGAAATTTTCAAGGTGGGGTGGGAAAGAATGCGCTGTTTATCTTCAGCCTTGGTGCAGTTTTGGTTGCAGCTGAACTTTCTTTTGGGTAGCATAAGGTCAACCCCTTCATGTTCCTCATTGTACGTAATGTTATGTGGCGTGGTTCCGCAGTGACTCAGGTAATTGTCTCTTCTCTATTGATTTTTATTGCACAATAGTGTCTACCTGCACCCATATATCTCTCTCGAACGCCACATATATGTAATCTGGGACTATCCAAGGAGTAAGAGAATTGGTGAAGGAGAGGGAATTTTCTATCACGATTTCTTTGTTAATTCTGGAATGTGCAGCCACGTGGTGTGCCATTATTTGCAAGGTGTATCATCTTAATTTAATTCTAAATTAAGGGATATATTTAACGCGATTAGGTATCCTATTAATTTAGCCCCCCCAGACCTTATATCTCGGAAATTTTTATGCCTGAGAAGATCTTTGGTGATTTGGTCGGTCTTTTCTTTAAATAATGTTTGTCCCAAGTTGAAGTAAAATGGCTTGATATTTTTCCAGGGGGTGGTGGTTAGGCGGTTTTGTGATCAGGTCTTCATAATTAAAGAATGATATTAGGTGTGTCCTTAAAAGAATTACTATATTTCCCTTCTGCTTGACCTTCTGCTGTTGCTTTGTTAAACTGTACTGTGGTTAGAACTTAAGGCGCATCCATAATATCTGTAGAACTTGCAATTATCTAGGCTAGCAGGTAGATTCCTTGTCTTATTTTAAGGGCGAAAACTTATTCTGATTAGCATTCTAGAGTGCAGCATTACTTGTATCTCTGATGGATAATTATGACATCCGACTTCACTCAGCACCTCTTTCGTCTGTCATTGGCTCATAGCTTTATGTTATTGCAGAGTTTCACTGTAAATTCTGTCATTCATTCAGCTGTGCATCACATAAGGTGACAGGTTAGGGGACGACTCTTTAGGATACGTTGACTAGAATTTGCTTGATTTAGTAGTAAATGTCTTTTACTGATCAGGAGACTTCAATGTTGCTATTGAAGCATCCATTAGTCGATTTCTGACTGTTGAGACTTCATTTTGATTTAATCTGGAACTTAAGATAGACATAGTCCACTGCTCTGGTAGCAGCCAGCAGGCATACGACAACTTGGACCTGTTTAGCCTCCTTGGTTTCACGATACTGAATATATGGTTATTTGATAAACCTTTTAATTACTCCGGTCCCCATAATTGAGTGTACACAGCGAGAAGTTCTCCTTTCGAGCTGAGGCTGGCTCAGTCCATTTAGCACATAGCCTGAACCTGGCTTGTACTGTACAGTAGTGTAATTCTGAAGTCTCACCTACTAATATAATCTGATACAGTATGTCAATCCAGCTAGAATGATAGTGTCTTACCATGCATTTGCTACTAACCAGGTGTATATGAGGCATTAGTTTATAGGATTAGTAGGCGCATCATGCATATTCCCTGCATTTTGACATTCTAAATTGGATATATTCATATTTTGTGTTGAAGTTGCCTGTTTCTTTATTGCATTTGTTTGTCAACCAGTCAAATCTTATTTAAGAAGTGTCCACACGACGACCAATATGTTACATGCTAGCTCGTTGTGTCTCACAGGAATTAGTGGCTAGATCTTAGAAGAGCTAAGTCAGCTAACTATCTTATATAGTCTTGATTTACACCTGTTCATGCCGGATCTAACTGATACAAGGTGGCTCCCTGTTAATTAGAGGTCTCAAATTTGTGAATTTGGGATGCAAACCTTTAGAGGGAGAGTTGAGACAGTTCCACATCTTCCTTTTGGTTCTGCTAGACTCGACTCGACTCAACTTAAAGATAAATGAAGATAGTGTAGACGGAGATAGAGTCAACTCCGCAATAGAAGCATATTACTACATGGCTATCATAATCATAATTTTGTTTCTTGAATCTGAATTGACCTCGCAAGCTTCCTGAATTATATACTCGGTCATATACCAATTTCATTTCCTTTAAATTCGTTGATTGTATCGTGTACTTCCTACATTTCCCATATCCTCTACTAGATCAAATTCCTTTTTTTTTTTCTTTTTTTTTTTTTAATAAATTTAACTAATAAAAAGCCAAAATTGATTTTTTTTTTCAAGTTTTATATATATTAGATGAATGGAAGTAAGATCAATAAAACGAGCAACATAGTGAGCTTGATTGTGTCATGTGAGAAAGAGACTGAGTACCAAATGACTGACCATTATTTCCAACAGATGCCATGTTCATCAATTAGTATCCACCAATCAACATCCATGTGTTACAAAAACTATTAGGAGTCTCATTTATAATTTGATTGCTAACCCTCTTTGATTAATAAATTCCTAGTTGTTAGTTGTATCTACCAATGAACTAAATTTAGATATGTTCTTTGAAGGTGGCTTATGGATAACGCATAAGTCAACAGTTTTTAGCACCACCCTAAAGTCAGAGTTCACTTGAATAATAAGCTACTATGCCTCCCAAACACTATGCAATTTATTCGCGTGGTTGACTTTAGACTCATCGTCTATCTCTATATAAAGGGATCATTTCCTCCTCTTAATTCATTCACTCATTCATTCAAATATTCTCAAGTAATCCAAAACATAAAACTCACACAAAATTGCAATTTTCGTCAATTTTCCGTGTTATCAGATCATATAAAATCCTTACAAATACATTGTTGTGAATCCATTTTTTCATTATCGTCAACGAAAAGATGATATTCTTTGTGTATGGATCAAAATTATGCATGGCCACCGTTCTCTTCTACACATGCATTTACGCGCCTTACCTACGTATCAAAGATATTGTATCGAACATCCTAGGGTTCATCATATGCATGCACCACCACCATGTAGAATGCGCATATTGCTCAAAGGGTGTCGATTCAGGCGAAACAATGTGCAACATCGACCTTCCGATGAGCACATACAAAGATTTGAAGACCAACGAGTGTCATTCAAGCCACGGTGACGACTGCGAAGAAGACGAGGCATGCTCAGTTTGTTTGGTTGAGTTTGAGGGTGAAGACTCGGTGAGCCAACTCTCTAAATGTGGCCATGTTTTTCATATGGCATGCATTGATAAATGGGTAGACAGGAATCAGTTCACATGTCCTCTTTGTAGGACCTCGTTCTTGAATGTGCATGAGAGTTCGTCGGATGCATCGTGCAACGATATGTTCTCGTGTATTTCTAGCTAGACGGGTCGGATTGAGTAGGCCGGGAGTACAAGGGGCTAAAAGGAATTTCCGAGAATGGGAAAATGAGATAGCGTAACCTAGTGAAACTCGATCTCATATGTCCGTCCGAATTCCTAGTCCTGTAATCGAATTTTGCCCTCTTTAATTGGTTATTAGGTGGTTCGATTGATCTATTATTTTATTCATTGCTCGTTTTAGTTGATCATTGATCAAGATGTAAATTGAGTTGAGATTAACTTTGATCATCGATTGGAAAAGTTAATGAGTATATGCGATTCATTCATTCTGTTCTTGAAATTCCTTTGTACACAAATTGCAAGTCACCACGATCTACCTTCGTCAAATTTTAATTTAATCATATATAGCATTGACCTATACATAAATAAATAATTTAGATTATTCTTTTTTTTGGTAATAATAATTTAGATTATTCGTTGTTGCGTTTTAGTGTCATGACTAGGATTAAGAAGTGTTAAGGAAAACATTTGTGTCTTGACGTCACTATGTCGACATGGTGATATAGTATATTTTTTTTTTTTTGAGAGGATGGTGATATAGTATATGATACTCCGTAGTTTGTGATAACTATAACTTGCGAAAGCCAATGTAGAAATTAAAATATCATCTAATGCGAAGACTCGTTTAGTAGGTTGCAAGTTGTAGCCTTGTACTCTTGTAGGCTCAAGAGAACTGACAAAATGTCATGATATTAATTAATTCGACATCATACATACTTAATATTATTTGGTGTAAGCATGACGGTATTGAGGTTTAGCATATCATTTCTTGACATTCGATCTCTTATAAATCAGATTTGACGACGGTAGCAAAGTTTTCGTTACAAATCATCAAGAAAACAAAAGAATAAGATGAAAAAAAATAGTTCCTTACCAGTTGGTTATACACTCATATTGTCATACGTACATATGTAAATTTCAACATGTTTTTAACATTGTTTGTTGTTCGCAAATGTCATTGCACAGTACACAACTACACATGACAAATCGACTTCATATTTCAAAGCAACTTAGGTAGTAATCTCATAAAAGTCATAATGATAGTATTGATAATTTTTTTTTTTAAGGAAAATAGGAACTTAAATTAAAACATTAAGAGTCCATAGAGTATTGATAAAGTTCTATAATTGTAACAACAATCTAAATTTATTAGATGATTAATATAAATACATAATTTGCTCGAATTGTCTTTTGAGGGGCAGAATAGGAGCGTAATATTAATTTAGAGTCGTCAAAGCCATAATAGCTTGGAAAAAGTCGTTTACCAAGACATAATTCGTCAGCCACCGCACTACCAATTCTAGCAACTCAACAGGCAACGGGAGTAATTTGCTGGAATTCATAAAACTTTTGTTCCATTTTTCGTCCGAGTTCTTTTAACGTAAGGATAACGGGAATAACATTTTTTTTTTTTTTTAACAAGATAACGGGAATAACACAACATTTCGTCTAGATCGGAGCGAGTACTCTTCTTTTTTCAATTTCGGTGACACTTTGGCCAAAAATTGGTGGGAGATCTCTCAGATTTGTCATTCGCTGCGAAAGCTGTTAGCTCGACCTCCACCGTTACTTTTCTCTCTCCTCCAGACATCCCAAAAATGGTACTTTCTTCTTCTTCACTCTTTTGATCGATCCCTCCCTCCCTAATCTTGTTCTTCACGATTTCCAGTTCTCGCAAATCTGTATCATTTTGTGTATTACAGAAACTCGATTACTAGGTTGATCTTTGCTAGAAATTTATTGAATTCCATGATTTCTTCAGATTTCTGCAATTTGATGCCAAAATTTGTTCATTTTCGTTGTTTAATTGCTCAATGTTGGCCTATACTTTTTCAATTGAAGTTCAATTGCCTACGATTTCTTGCTCTAATCATCTAGTTTCATGATTTTTGGGTTTGAATTTTGTGATTGGAAGTTTAATTGTTTAGCAAATTTGTTCTAAGTCGTACTAATTGTTGGATATTGGTTATGATGTAATCTGATGGCGTGCAATTGCCCTAATTTCTCGAAAAATTTGAGGTTTTGTGTTTTAATTCGTTTTCGTGATTGTTAGAAGTTAAATTATCGGTGGCGCGTCGTATTGCATTGCCCATTGTGTGTTATTGTGTATTCGTGTGCTGATTCGCGTATCGGATATATTGAATGTGGCCAGATTCAGTTTGTGATCCTAATAAATCGACAAGGAAAAGTGAGATTGACAAAATGGTACTCTCCTTATGCTCAGAAGGAGAGATCAAAGGTATACAAGTTTTTTTAGTGTGTGATTGGGGATTTTGGGTTTTGGTGAAATTACGTGTTATTGATGTTTGCGATTTGTGTGAAGGTTCTCCGGGAGCTTAGTGGATTGATTCTCTCTCGGGGACCAAAGCTTTGTAACTTTGTTGATTGGAGAGGACTAAAGGTTGTTTACAGAAGGTAATGCTTATTGTTTGGCTTTGAATTTGGTCCATGAGATGATTTTGGCCGTATGGCAACTAGGTCGTATATGCTATGTTAGTAAAGTTTGCAAATGCTGATTGTTCTGTTTGTCATACGACGTTTTTGTATGCCTTGACTCGTGTGGACATCTTATGGGACTGCATAAGCATATATGTTTTACATCATTCTGTAGTGGTCATTCATATTTTGTGTTCAAACATTGAACGTAATTGTTTATGAGGAAAGAAACTTTTCCCTCGAAGAGTCTTCCAGATGTAGGAGTGGTATAACATACTTGATACTAGATAACTAGTACCTTAGGAGTTAGGATGGCTGGTCGAGGGTTTCATCCATAGCTAGAGCATGGCAACATTGTTTTTAATCAGGTGAGAAGTCTTTTCTTGCTGTTGTGGATGTTTGAGAATATTATAGACAATTGAAATGGTGAATTTCCATACGTAAGTTTGCATACAGCTCTCTCACTAACTGAAATTATGGCTCAGCTTCATGAGCGTCTTTCTCGACCAAGCTTCACTTCGTTCTCTCGATTTCTGGTCAGATTGTTGCTATAGTTTTTGTCATAGAAGCTGATACTTACTGCTTCACATGGTTATAGCATCTTGGCTTTCACCTGGTTTTTACGAATCCTTTATCATAAAAGTTGAGACCGTCCGACTAAATGGTTACCTATGACGTTTCAAGATTTAGTAGTTAAGGTTTTAACTTTTAAGAGAAAAGCAGTAAGTTTTGGAAGTAATATATTGTAAATTGTCTTTGAGAGAGTCTGAGAGAAGAGTTTCTCATTATGAGTATACAATGACTGCACATCCATCCCCCTCATATTTTGCCGTGTGTTATATAGAACAGTACCAGTTAAATCTCAACAATCTAGCAATTAGAACTTGATGCGATTTTATTGATGCTTCTGTGCATAAGCTTCATAGATTTTCCATGTGATCCTTTATATCATGTTTTTGCAGGCTAGCTTCTGACATTTTTTTTTTTGTGTCTGAACCTAGCAGTCCTTGTTCATGTTGGTAGACTCGGTTTCTCTGATATGTCTTTGCTGGGACTCTTACGTTTCATACAATGATGAATGCAGGTATGCAAGTTTGTATTTCTGCATGTGCATTGATCAGGAAGACAATGAACTAGAGGTCCTTGAAATGGTCCATCATTTTGTAGAGATTCTAGACCGCTATTTCGGAAGTGTGAGTACAGTTCACTTTTAGAAACATATCCTAGCCCGTTCTTTTCTTTTTAAGCTGGGTTTGAACTTCACACATAATTTTAACACGATCATCTTCAGGTCTGTGAACTAGACTTGATCTTCAACTTTCACAAGGTATGTGTATGACTCCAGTCTTTCCTTTCTTTTTGAGAGGGTGAATCTGTAAAATACTTCATCATTGTCGCTGTTATTAGTTTCTAAAGGTTTAATTATTGTCATCTTATGTTCCCTCATTTTGTGTGATATGGTCATGAAAGGCATACTATATACTTGATGAGATTCTGATTGCTGGTGAGCTACAAGAATCAAGCAAGAAAACTGTTGCCCGGCTGATTGCTGCACAGGTGCAATAGTTTACCCGATTGTTATTGGAATTAATATACTCTACATACGTCTATGTGAAAATGTGTTAATTTTACAATCCCTGACTTGTAGGATTCACTGGTTGAAGCTGCGAAAGAGCAAGAGAGCTCAATCAGTAATATAATTGCGCAGGCGACAAAGTAGGCATCTCTATGGGTGGATAAATTTTCTGGTGCAGTTTAGTGAAATTATTTCTGTTCTGAGGAAAAAAGCTCTCTTCATAGAGCATGCTGTATACATTTTTGTGCAATTTCTTATCTTACCAGACAAGGTCTCCTTCTATCTTCCTGTGATTGTATTATTGTTCAAATGGTGATTGTAATATTCTACTGTTTCTTATCAATGAGAAGGCATTTCGTTACAGACCTTATACTTAAAACTGAAATATTAGCCGAAATGTTCTAATCTGGACCGCAGTCGTGCAATGTATGCGTTTTACCTCTTGGCTAGGAATCTCCATTATCCTGGGTATAAGTACAAGCATTATATCGCACAATGTACGTGTTTTGTCATACTCTGAGACGTTTTGATACGAAGAAGTTTGGGGTAAAAAATAATATGCAACTTTCTGTGGTCAATCAGACTCTAAACAAATGGTGCTGTGACTTTACATTGTTGAAATATACAGAGCATCATCTCATAAACATTACAAGCAACTCAAACATCCTATTCTGATATGTGCCTATAAACAGAAATCAATTTAGGGACACCCAAAAATATGTATTACGAATCACAATACAAGTCGGATAGGCCAGTTCTTCTCCGCTTCCTAATTCCTGCAATTGCGAGAACTTCAATTTATTGCCTCACGTCTTCATCAACATATAACCTCTATGTACAAACAGCTATAAATGTCAAAAATCATCGTTCTCTGATAATGAGTACTCAGAAGCCAGCAATTGTCCAAGATGAATAACCCTGCAGTCGCGTGTAGGCAATATTAAGTTAAAATAAAGGAAACGTGTTCACCCTTGTAAAATGGTGAACAAAGTTTTCAGCCAAAATCTTTCACGGTTCTTCAATCCCATTTCCTTTTGCGATATCTCATTCTTTGAATTGTAGTTTCAGCTTAGTTCATAGAGAGCAAACCTTAGAAGAGGTCCATAGGTGCATCAAGGACTCCATCGGCACTCCAATCAATTTCTTTTGCATTTGGATCTTTTTTAATGATCTGTAGTGGCACATCCAATTCTGGTGCACTCTGTAAACAGAAAGTAAATAATGTCAACGTATCCTCCAACATCCTCTGTTTCCACCACCTGATAATTTCCTAAAGTTAAGTAGACATACCATGCAGCGAATCAAAGGCCAGTTTATTCCACGGAAGAATGGGTGTTCTTTGATTTCGTTGGCTCCACCTTTCGACCCCAACCTGTTTGCAGGATCTCGGTGCAACAGTGCATGAATTAACTGTCTGGCTGCAAGACTTACCTACATGTCAGGTATACATTATGTCAGTAAATCATATAGAAAAGAATTTGTGAGGATCGCCAACTTCAGAAATATGATAAATAACCAAGAAAATGCACTACCAATCACAAATCAAGTCGGGAACACAAATTCTTACTGGAATGCTACTTGGAAATGTAAGGTCTTTGTGTAAGATGTTCGCGAATGTCTTTTGCCTGTTCTTCCCTCGGAAAGGTGTACGTCCAAATAGCATCTCATAGAGCAAAATGCCTACGTAAAGGACAAAACAGATTTATCAAACATAGCCGACAGGTCATTCATATCCTTGACAAACTTAGCAGGTAATTAGTAGAGTCCATCCAACATTGGAAAATACATCTTCTTTGTATGCATTTCTTGAAGTTTTCCTAATGTGAGAAAGAGGGAGGGAGGGGTATTTGGAGACTATGTGCACGTAACAAGTGTTAAACTTTCATTGCGGAGATAATCAGAGGTTTATCTACCTAGCATTGCACAATAACACTTTCATCCATGATGCTTAAGTGTTACAGTCGGAATTACTCACCTAGAGCCCACCAGTCAATAGCACTACTATGGCCTGCTCCAGTGATAATTTCCTGAAACATAAAGCACATGTCAGAAATTAAAACTTTTTTGCGAACTAGATGGGAACCAGTTCGACAAACTTGCCCATGTAACAAAATCATATCATAAGCACGAATAAAAACGCACCGGAGCAATGTACTCTTCAGTTCCAACAAATGAGTTGGATTGAGTTACTGGTTCAGCAACGAATACTGGCGGTGGTTGGCTCCTGGATCGTCTCTTTTTCGTCTGAGGGGGCTTTAACACCTGCAAACAAGAAAAATAAGTTTCACACGATATGAAGGATAATTTACCCACTGATAGCAGTGAAGGAAAATCTAGCAATTTTACTTAGGAATCATGGATATGCGTCCACCTTCCATTCAATAGACCAGAATAAACAAAAACCAATGGCAGTCTATACTACTTTGTCTTTGAAGGGAAGGTTACACATACTTGTGGTTTGCAGGAAGTCAGAAATGATAGGTCAAAATCAGCCAAAACAATATGTCCGTTATTCTGAAGCAGTATATTTTCAGGCTTCAGGTCACGGTATATGATACCTGTTCCATGAAATTATTAAAACTTGTTAGTCAGATTTAGTAGCAAAGACACCAAGTCGTACAGATATCTAAATGTCGACTCTACGGTTATGTAAGAGTTAATCTTGTTAGTTAAAATGGCCAGAAGGAACTTGAAATATTCAAATCAATGCTGAAGTCTGGCACCTCAAAATCCTGATTCAACAGCTTTTAAATAAGAGACTAATTTTTTATATTTGCTAAAATCGTAAACAGAAACATTAGATCCCGTGACATAAATGCAATGGGCAAATCTTAAATGTCAGTGTTACCTAAACAGTGAACATACTCCAATCCAATCACAACTTCAGCTGCATAAAATCTGGGGAGAACACCACAATCAAACTTGAGCACAAAAATATAACAAGTGATAGCAAAACACTAGACTTTTGGCTTAGGTTTAAATTCACAATGCGCATCTGAGAATTTAAAGTGTGACCTTATCAAAAGAGAGTGTGAGTACTGAGTACAGGAGAAAACCCATAACACAAATTTTGACAAAGTTAGATTCGTTATGACTAGAACATGCTATCACGTAGGTGTAACAAAAGAGAAAAAGAGTAACATTTTCTCTATTATAAGAAAAAGACACGATCCACTACCATCACACCCTCACTACAAATGGAGATCCCTAGGACATTGATTTTATGCCAAAGGTCATGCACACTGCAAAATCTTTGTATGGGTAGAAAACGGATTTGTGCAAAGTGACACTTTTTAAAATAAATCATGGGGATATGCGGAAAGAAGAAATTATTTCAAGTGATTTTATGACAGAAAAGAGTCAGCAAAGACACCAAATTCCAGAAGTCTCTAAGAAGCAGATTTCTCAAAAGTAATTGGCAATATGTTCAAGTATTGTATACTGAAGTGGAGTTGACAACTCACCTTGCAGATTCCTCCTTCAAAATTTTCATGGGCTGTTTGTCAAGTAAACCAAATAGCTCTCCACCAGGGCAGAAGTCTGTTATCAAACAAACGTGTGTTGAAGTCTGAGAAAGTAGAAAGGCATTAGTATTGACATCAAGGAGACATACAAGATGCATAAAATAGTCGGAATATAAGAATTTGTGCACAGAAATATCCAACATCACCCATGTTTTTACTTTTTTTGTACTGTGTTGTTTTAAAGATACACATGTCGGTGGTCATGGTTAATTACAGATTATCCGAGAGCATTAAATCGAGCAATGGAGTCGATGAGCTTTAATTATGATATTGGCTATGGACTAATTTCAAACACAAGGCACAAATAAGAGCTTTTTGAAGATGGTGGGGCACCTTAAATAAATGCAATATTATCAGCTGCTTGTGAAGTTGTTCTCATTATCAACAAGTAAAATCACGCATTAATCATGCATGTCGTCAAGAGAGTATGAAGCTATGGTTTAACGTGAAACATCTAAAAGTGTAAGGACCTGGAATGAAGCATATAGAGTAGGAAGGAAGGGATGGTCCAGGAACGCAATAACTTCCCTCTCAATGCACGCACGGTGAACCTGTATAACATTAGGAAATATATTAGTTCCTTCTTCAGGACATGTTTTATCAAATAACAAACCAAAAAAAAAGGCCATATAGGCCCAGTCTGGCTGTCGCCAATGAGCCCCCTCAACTAAAAAAAAGAAACATTTCCTATGAAATACAAACAATGGAGACATTGTTTCAAGTAGTACAGAAAGAGAGCAACTTCCTTAGTTTATGGCATTTGATCGACATTGGCAGCACACAGCAATAGTAGATACTAAAATTTTTATATTGAGAGAGAAATCCAATTCTCATACACCCTCTGTTCCATAGATGATCAGAGGGCAGCAATACACCAACTATAATTTATTCGAGTTTCCAAGCATAGACTTCAGAACCACAGCTAAATTTAAATTTCCACTAGCTCTATATTCATTCAGACTGATGTTCTCCGCTTCATGTACTTATAATATACGTGAAACTCTAAGCACAATCAGGTCGATCAGAGAAAGAAAGGGCCACAGAGAGCAGTAGAAAGAGTTAAATTTCTTATAACCTTATTACGATTCAACATCACAGATTTGTCCATTGCCTTCATAGCAAACAATTCTCCTGTACCTTTCAGCTCCACCAAATGGACACTGCAAAAAACTAAATAGCCCTGTAAATAACAGCACGATACTATGTACATATAATGTAGCTCCAAATAAACGGAATAAACCTATGCTATATCTTATGGAACTGTGAAAAAAAGACTGATATACAGGGTGGAATTGCGATGCAGATGATAGTCGTACCTGCCAGTATCACCACAACCCAACGGTCTTAAGGGCTTAAAATGATCTAGACCGATTTGATCTCCAGTTGCGGTAATCTAGAATGCAGATGCAATGAATACGTAATCAGACACAAGATTTTACAATACGGTAGGAAAAATACGGGGGTAAAAAAGAAGAAATGAACAAGAGAATTGAGATTGGATATCTACAAACACCTCTAAACAGACCTTTTGTATTGCTTCCCAAGAAGGTGAACCTCTCTTGTGAGGCTTCGGAAAGACAGGTTCAGAATGAATTGCCCACAAATCTTCAGGTCTCTGAGAAAGTTAATGCATACAGCCACTTTAGCCAAAAAGCCACAAAATTATAAAAGATGCTAGGCATAAGTCTTTGCTGGCCCTCAAGGGTTCTGCAATGCATGCAACTATGAAAGGTTTTGTTGGATTTTATTTTTATTTTTGAAAACCACATGTCGTTATCTTGCATGAAGTAATTGCTTGATTGGTGAAGATTTGATTCGACATTTTCTAAGTAATGCTAGTATAGTTTCTTAACAGCAATGTATTGAAATAATGGAATTGTAATTTGACATCAGCTGAAATACAAATTAATATGATCCAAAATGCACAGATCCAACAATTAAAGACAAAAAGAACAAGAAGGGATACCTTACCAAGTTGGCATCAGGAAGTTCACGAACAGCTTCATTAACATTTTCTGCTGTAGCCTTGACCTGCAATTGTGGCAAATGAGGCTCTCAAATTCAAAATAAAGGAGAGAAAATCTCATTTGCATGCGAATATTGTCAATGCTGGCCATATAACTGATAAAGTACACAACATAGCACATGACAGCCCTAGAAAAATGCAAGGGAAGAATCAAACAAACCACATACCACTTTAGCGCTTTGCTGCTCCGTTTTCTCTGATAAGCGATTACGTAATGGTTCTATATGATCACTTCCATCTAGTTGCACACCAATAAAATATTGCAGCTCTCCCTAGACATCCATTGAGAACAGACACCAGTGAAGTGGTGGAGTGAGCTTCTGCACAGCTGAACTTAAAAGTACTAGGAATTAAGCAAACTATCTTGAGTGAATACCTTCTGATCTCGCATGGGTTGCAAATGAAACAAGTTCCAAAACTTCTTTCCTGGAAAAAAGGTAGGAAAAAGAACCAAGCATGTAATGGGCTGTTAAAGAAAGAGATCATATACCCAACCTAAACAGCATTACATAGCCCAAGAGCTTTTCAGTAACAAGTTCACCTATTTGAATGACAGGTAATTATGGTGATGAGCTTACCAGTTTTGGTATAATTAATTAGCTGAACAGTTATCTCCCGTTGCTCCTTAATAGCGTCTCTAATTTTTTGGACAGTTGCTTGATCTGTTTCCGGTCCCTGGAGGAACCTACAAATTTGAAGGGAAATATGAGCTGAATTTGATAGGAGTTAATAAATCCGGAGACAAAAAATCATTGGAAGAATCTTCGGACAAAAAGTTCTGTCACATTGAAAAGGGAAGACAAATTTTGCACATAAAACTGAAGAATACCCACAGTGGCAGTGACACCCACTGAACTTATAAAAAAAAGTGTTATTACAATCATGCTTCATTCTCAGAATTGCTACAAGCGACCAGTATAGAGGGAAAAAGAGAACAGGGAGGTATTCAAAGTTCAAAGAGTACCAACCTCGGACTAGAAAGATCACTCAACATAATCTATGGCTTTGCACAACTTTTATCTGAGACATGTGTATTGCTCTACATACATTTATGCACATACCATATAGATACAGATTTATATCACTCTGACTCTTCCATTATCCTCATGAATTGGTGGGGGCATGTTTAAATTTCTGACACGAGCCTTCGATCTACATTTTAATTTAAGAATTTTTTATTCTTAGGAGCTGTACTGGACACAGGCTTACATCCGTCTTTTCCAGCTAAGCCTACCAGCAGTGCAGATGTTTATACACTGACATGTTGACAACTTGACATGGACTCGAGGAGAATTAGATCGGAAGTTTTAGATTCTTACCACCCCAAGTAAAGACCCAAAATGGAGGCATGTTTTAACAATCTAAGAGGCCAAGTTTCTAAATAAGGAGCTAACAACAAGAAATAACATATGCCCTACAACTGAACATACCGACAGTTTCTTCCCAAAATTTCTTCTCTTGTAAACTCTGTCAATTCCAGAAAGCTGTCAGATGCAAATATCTGCAACAAACATCCAATATTCCAGTCAGCTGCATTTAGTGCAAGGTAATTAACCTCAAGTTTTAAGAGAAGTATCCGCTCTAGCGCTAGAACTTCATATTCATAATACTTCAAATTTATACAGCAAATCTAAATGGGTAGGAGACAATGTAGTCAAGATGCTACAACGAGGAACAGAATGTGAGCTTTGCTCAACAAAGATGGAAAACCCTACTCCCTAGCTAGTTATTTAGGTTTTTTCCTTTAAGTTGAACGTACAATCGGATTATCAGGAAGCCTGGGATCACTGATCACAAAATTCTTCTCAATACGCTCCAACGTAGTAGCTAGATCAATTCCTTGACGTATGTCCCTTTCTCTTTCTGCACGGTCCCAAGTGTCATGCTGGTCAATCTCTTTTGTCATCAGTTCTTCTGGCTCAAGACTAGGTTGGCGTTCATGCATTGCAGAAGACCTTCCTTTAAACCTACAGGAAACAAGTATGATGCTTTCATCAAAGGGGAACAAAAAAATAAGATAAAAAAACCTTACGGATATCAAAGACACAAATTTAAGAAGTAAAAAAGAAAAAAAGCATTTTGCATAATATAAAAAAAAGATTGATTCTGTAGCTTCTCCTAACCTGCACTAAAGACTAAAGGAAAGATTTAATTTGTAGACTCACCCCTTCATAGAAACCCGAGCTGATTTTCTAGAGCTTTGGTCAAAATCTCTAGTAGGCGTGTCACTTTTAGCATCAATAGGAGTCTGTCTGCCTGGAGCTGACATATAGTCAGCTTCCACAGATTTTGGCAAAATGTCGCCAACAGACTTCCCCAGAGACTCCTGTGCGTCAGCATGTTTGGCAGTCACAGATTGTCTCTGCGAGCGAGGAAGCTTCACAGTCTGAACAACCTCTTCTATGGAATCCAAAGCCTTCTCCTTCTGACGAGCTGATGTCATATATCCGAGTGCATGAGATGTCATGAAAAAAAAGATGTAGCCAGCATGATGAACACCATACATAATGGTAATAAAGTTGTTAAAAAGCGTGTACCATCATAACGGATCAATGATTGTGGCAGACCATTAGGACGCAATGCCTTGTCAACTATTCCTTCCGTGTATTTACTAACCTCAACCTGCATTCTGCAACAACAAAATTAATTTCAGATCAAATTTTTTTTACTTTACTTGACCCATGTTAGTGGGAAGAACATGGAACATTTGACGGTGAACTCAGGCTAGAAACTGCCACAATTCTACCATACCTACCCCAACTATCCCTTCCTCTGCCAAAATGAATTAAGCTAATAGGAATGCAAGAACTTCTCAGACAATCTATTTCTTCATATCACTAACTACCCTCTCTTAACAAACGGACCTTCTATAGTTCTATTCCATAATCTAAAGTGAGCCATGTAAAACATCCCACGGTTATTAGGACTAAAATTTTGAGTACTTCAACTAAAAGTTTCAACTCTAGTTATACCAAATTCTAAAGAGAGAAGTAATAAAGCATTCCGTGATTCATATATCAAGCAACTTGGCTTAGAGTTATCGCTCCATTCCTCTCCATTTGGCAGAGAGACAGAAAAATGGAATTTCAAGATCCACATTCTAACATAAAATTGAAAGGAAAAGAAGAATCTCTCTTAAACTTTTAGTTTATATGGAATGGCCAAAGGCCCTCCAATCCATGGTTAACCATGGTCAATCCAACAATTCAATTTTTACGACTTGATCGAAAGTTGCCCTTCTTTGTTCTTGGTCTATACAACAACAACAACAACAACAATCAAGCCTTATTCTCAAAATGATTTGGGGCCGGCTAACATGAATCGTCATATACAACCGTCTTGTGCAATTCCGTAATCCAAAAGAAAAATTGAAGTCCAAGGGGATGAGGGTCTGCCAATCCATTGTCAAACAATCTAACTAGACCTAATGTACCGAGTTTGTAATCGTGGTCGACTTGCCGCTAAGCCAAGACCTCATTAGTTACCTGGTGACCAAAAGCAAAACCCCATTTGGGTTTGGTCTATATAATCCAACACATGGGAACAAAGAATTCTCAGCCAAAACAAAATTCACTAACATTCAACTAAACCAAAAAAAAAAAAAAAACTTTACCCACAAGAAGAATTACTGATAAAACCCAGTAAAAGTTTAAAACTTGAGCATCAAACAAAAAAATTACCCAATAAATTTGAGGGTACGGCCCTGATCATCTTTGATAGGGGTAATAGTAAGAAGGTTCCAGAAAGGAGTTCCATCCTTTTTGAAATTTAACAGTCTACCGCAGTAACTCGTCCCATTTTTTACTGCTTGTCTTATCTTCTCCACCTCCTTCTGGTCTGTTTCCGGACCCTGTAGAAATCGGCTGCAGATGCACCAACATACTATAATTAGTAACTTACAACAGTAACATTTCAATAGTAAAAAAAAAAACCTTTGATTAGAAGTAAAGTTGCAATCTTTATGTTACCAATTGAAGTAAAAATGCAGGGAAATTCATTGAAGCTAGCTTGCTCTTTCATGGCGGAATGCAGAATTAGCGGATTCTTATAATTTTGATGTGTTTTTTTGTGCGAGTTGAAATCCTGGTTTTCTTGATTTTTTTTTTTTCTTCATTTTTTAGGCAAAAAGGGCTTCTCTCATTCTATTTTACTTTCGATTTTTCCGTCTAATTCCACTCTAGTCTCTACCAAGAAGCGGATAGAAATGAAAAAGTATTTGATTTTTTTTCTACTTACGGGTGGTCGTCCCTAGAGTTTAGACTTTCATCGTGGTACACCCAAGAACATATATCCCGAAAATTCCAGGGTTTTGATATACCTAACGAGAAGGTTAAATTGTACGAGTATAATTTGTGAGAAGTTTTGAAATACGCGTAAAGATTGTGAGTTCAAAACTTGTAAGTGAAAGGGAGCTTTACCAATTACGCCCAATAACTTCTTTAGAGGAGTAACCAGTCATAGTGAAGAATCCACTACTAGCATATAGAATTGGGCAATCAGGCTTTGTTGCATCAGACACCACAAATGTCTGTTGCAAAGTAGCTAGCACTTCCTTCAACTCTTGAGATACCCTTGGAAAGCGCTCTGATAAGCCTGAATTCGACTCCTCGGATGTTCTCGTCGACTCCCACGTGAACCTCTCTGATGAGTTCAGTCTCCGATCAGCATCACCTGAGGTCCGGACCACCACATTCGAGGACGAGGAGCCGGTCACTTCTCCTTCTGAGATTAATGCTAGCCCCCATTCTGCAGCTCTCTTAGCCAAGTCGGCTTCATCTGTTGTATCATTGTTCGACTTGTTGGTATGAGTAGTACTATTATCCGTCACCTCGTTGTTAGATACCTTGTTCGTTTCAAATGCCATCCACTTTGTAGCGTTACTTGATCCCTCCATTTTGAAAGAAATATTGCCTTTTTAACTGTGAATTCCAACTACTATTGTATACCCTGCCAAAAATCATCATGAAAATCACTTTTAAAAGAATTGTGAGGGAAACTTATCAAAAGAAAAATGTTCTACATATTTCAACATCCAAATTGTCTGTTTTGCTCTTTGCCATTGCTAGCAACTTAGAAAGAAAGAAAAAAATACATAAACTTCGTCATAGTTACAAATACACAGATGTCTGCTCGTTTAGCTGTCATGACCAGAGTTCAAAACTCGTCTGTGTCAACAAATACTGGTAATGTCCTAAAACCCTTCAAAATTTGATTAGTGCATACAAAATCAGACTAACTCAACTCATATTTAGCATGTGACCAAAACACAAAGCCATTATTACTACATTTAGAACTGTAGCATGTAGGAAATCTATGCTAAAAATGATAGTGTACCAGGAATATGATTAAAGTAGTAAAACATAGGACTAAGATGATTCTTACAGTATAGTATAGCAAAGGCTGGTCCTCGGCCTAAGTTTACGATGTTGGCGCCGACACTTGGCAAGAACCCATTGAATTAAGGCCTATATATGAATGTCTGGAAGATTGAGCTAAGATTATACTCCCTATATATCAGGAAAGATTACAGTAGGAAAGCTCAATTTTCTGCTGTTTCACATGATACAGCTGCTGCAGAGGAAAGACAAAGAGAAAGGCAGTAGACTAATAAGATGACGATAATGTTGGTTGAAAATAAATAAATACGAACCTAACATTATATTTTTCAATACTAGTATAACATTGGTTATATGTCGCCAAATCATAGCCATTTGTTTTTACAGCATGGTACGTCTTTACGTGGAGCTCGTCCATATCATTATTTAGAGTCTTGTAATTTTGTCATTAATACTTTGTATAATAATTCATAGAATGAGTAGTCACAAATTCCCCACATTTTGTCCAAGAAAACCTGGAAAATGACTATGTGGTTCTCTTAATACAATTGTCAACAAGGTCGACGTAAACATATATACGAGGGAGAATAATTGAGGCCGGGTAGGTTGGTGTAGACGGGTCACAACTCACAACAACCTTAGACTTTAGGGCCAGGGTTCGTAACGAAATTTACTGGTTTCGTGTTTATATTCGTTTGTTTAACTCATCATGACATTGGATCGACTGTAGTAGCTAGTTATACATGCTACAAATATCTAAGTATATACACAGTGTGAAAGATTATTGTAGAGTGTTGCTGAAGACTTTTTCTTGATCATATAAAATTATAAAGGCATGGTTGAAAAAGTTAAAAAGGCAATAAGTTGAAAATTTTCCTAACTATGTATCATAATCATCCTCTTGCAATTGGGATAGGAGGAGAGAGAATGAGAAATTGACAGTATATAATTGCCCCATAAGGATATGGTTGAACATAACGACAGTTGACAGGTACATGAGCGGCTACAAAACTTCCCGTTTACGTTAAAAATATAAAATTCACACATCTGGCATCTTTTTGAATAGATTATCTATCACGTTTTCAGATCTATCCTATGATGCTACTTACTCGTACGACATTAAAATTTTCGTTCTTTTTTGAGTAACATTTTTGTGGTAGACTGCTAGTGTCGGCCTAAATTGTTCACTAATTCGTCTGTCATTGTTGTCCTCGATATAATATCCCTCGATGGCTCGATCATGGGTTTCGGCCAGCCGGCCACGTCGTGTTTTTGTCAGATGCTAGAAGTATAATGTATATACGCACGGATCGTTATTTTATGTGGTCTTACTCAACGTGAATTCGGGTGGTATAAGTTATGACGTGTGTGTAAAAGAAACAATTAGTGCTAAACCTTATTGGTTTCGGTCGATATCTATGTATATCAGGCACTGATTGATTGGTCACTTTATTTTTTGGTATAGGGTCTCTGATAAAAACTTTGTACCACAAATCATGGATCATATTTGACGTTTTGCCTACACTTATAAGTACACTATGCTCAATTTATTTGGTGTCGTCTGTCACATCCTACACATGGGAGGATTGTGTTTTTGACTGATATGTCTATGCGTCCGATAGTTTGGTACATTGCTTAATAGATGCTTATTAATTCTAGCATAAATGAAGCACTGCGTTTGTTCCGAATTAACCAATGTAAGGGGAACATGATTTGATTTTGATCCACACCCGAAAACGCTCTATATTAATGAATGTAAATGTGAAAATCGATGTCTCTTTATGACGGATTTGATTAGAGGTAGGCTTGCATTTTTAGTGCCTTCACGGTGTCATCGAACATTTCTTCCAAAGCCTTGAACTTGAACCCTAAGCTCTCAATTTTAGAAGTGTTGAACTCGTAGTATGGCTTAATGAATAGATCATTAAACCTGTAATTAAGTCGAGAGGAGAAGTTAGCAATCAAAGAACACATAACCTATGTCATGACAACGATTTGAAAACTACCAGCATCAATATTACTCATACGCGCAACGCGCTACTTTTAATGGTTAGACTTTTCGGTTAATGTGAGTATCGAACGATATGAGTAGTTTACCTTGGGGGGATTGGGTAAGATGGATAGCGAGAGGCAAGAAAAGTTGCTA
Organism: Spergularia azorica; assembly: GCA_038382645.1. NCBI lineage: Eukaryota > Viridiplantae > Streptophyta > Magnoliopsida > Caryophyllales > Caryophyllaceae > Spergularia > Spergularia azorica. Next base: position 15,347 of record JBBYHQ010321303.1, on the reverse strand, counting down.
ATTCATTGTTGTCCATCACGGTAGAGCTGCAAAGGTATCTTCCATGTGCTTCTTCATGTTCAAAGACTAAGATGTGGCACAGAGCAACATCGTCTATATGAACATATCCCATTCTACCATGAAACTCAAATTTCGTTGTGTCTCCTACAATTACCAATAAAACACCAAGTAGGCAAGTATCAATTGTCACATCCAATATTTCCGTATCTTAAACGTTAGAAGTAAATTCTACAGGTTTATGCGACAACTTTCATCTCAAAACTAAAAATCATATTTTGCCGTTCTCACAAACGGAGTATTGGTTTATGAGAAAGCTTATACAAAAACCAAAAATGATCTAAAATGAGCGAATTAATGGAGACCTTAGCTAGGTAAGTAGCAGGGTGAGAAAGTGAGATTTACCTTTAAACAGACCAAGAACATCTGAGGCAGTAGAACAAAGATTAGGAGGCAAACTTGGCCCAATAATAAATGCCGGAAGTATAGTCACTAAATCAATGTTGTTGTCCTTGCAAAAATCCCATGCTGCCTTCTCTGCCATTATTTTTGATAGCGGATACCATACCTTATCCAACAAATTACATCAATTTCATGGTTATTCATTTTGAAATTAAATACATGATGAAAATTCAAGTTTCGACAATGTCGAATTTGATAGTATAACATTGCTCTAGTATTGAAGATTATCTGGCGGTATGATAGACTATCATTACCCCATTGTCGCAAAAGACGGGTATATTTACACCACAACCCCCAAAAGCATAGCAATAACTATTCGCTACTTCATAAAATACTCGAAACATATGATCAAATTTCAAAATCCATATAAATCTTACGAGCAATACCTTGAATTTTTCACAAACTTCCATGGAACTCCAAACTGATTCATCAAGAGGAACATTAGGATCAATGTCTTCTCTGATTCGAATCGCTGACGATGACGACGTTAGAACAACACGTCTTAGCCATGGATTTTTCTTGCATGATCGGAGCACATTCAATGTCCCTTCTACGGCAGGTTGTAGTATTTCAGCCTTATAACAAGAAACGACAAAAAAAAAAAAAAAAATTAACGAGCAATGTATAGTTGAACAATTAGTTTTAATTATTAGGTTTAAGTTTAAAAAATTTAAGTTATCTAGCTCATGAGCACTTGGTTAGGTTGACATATCAATCAACCCCTTCAACGAGTTTCCGAGTTTGAGCACTCAATTGGAATGCAAAACAATGTTGTAACTCATGAGCAAGAAGTCTACAGTGCGGATCACCCGTCCCACTTTCGTGTCCCACTCCGTGTACCCCTCTAATCACGTGCCACCGTTTCATTATTTTATCTTTTAAAGATTATATTTTTTGGAAAAATTTATGAAATGGTGGCACGTGATTAGAGGGGTACACGGAGTGGGACACGAAAGTGGGACGGATGATCCGCACTGAGAAGTCTATTATTCCTGTGTGGTCCTATTCGGCTTGAAATCTAGAAAGCTCTTAGTATTTCGCCATAATTAATAACGCGTTATTATAGACCGAAAAAGTATACATTAAGGGTGATTAATTAGCTGCTTAATTGTACCTGTGGATCCTGTAAAACACCTATAACAGGAGAAGCAGTGTGGAAAACACCTTCACAACCCATAATAGCTTCATCAAAAGTCCCTTCCTCTACTAAATCAGCCTTCACTAATTTCAGTCTCTCTTTTGCTCCTTCCAGCTTCCATAGGTGCTCCAATTTTTTGTCATCTCCTAGAACCATTTATTTATTAGATTAATAGAAAAGTTGGTAATAAAATGCTACCAAATGGTTGAGTAACAATACAATGTACATGTAAATTCAACAAGTTTTGGGTAAGATTATCTTTCTATTGTGACACTAAAGTTTCAAGCACCCCGTTTAAAAATTTTAAGTTTAAAGGACGAAACTTTGAAACCCTTAATTAAATATCCTAATATCTTCTCGCAACTTTCGTAAGACCGTCTTATCCATGATTCGCGACAGTGGTTTAAGAGAAACGAACCTGGATTCCTAACGGTTCCAACGACAGAGTAGCCGGACAATAGAAGGCGCTTGACGACCCAAGAAGCCAGGAATCCAGAAGCCCCGGTTACGCAAACTTTGCCTTTGGGCTCGGACTTTGGGTCCATATCTACCCACTCGTGTGTTTTGTTTAGCCCATATCCTACGGTCTATATATAGTGGGCTGGTTTATTTTTTAGTCGTTGGGTTCAGACTCTTTGGTGGTAGGATGTTAAAGGGTTAGGTGAAACATGTTACATGAGTCTTCTTTCTTTAAGGTTTTTTAACTAATGAGATAATCTAATTGTGGAATTAGGTTTGATTTCAGAAAAAAAAAAAAAAATTGTGAAATTTTGGTTATTATAACTGTGTGTAATAAATTTAGAGATACATGAAACAATTGCTTTCTTGAGACATGTTAGATACGTATCGCTTTGGTTTGAATTATTTTTAATGTACGCAATATACTAATCTTTCAAAATTAAGTTTTCAGCACGATCAAATGGATTTACATGTAAGTTTAATGTACGTAATATACTAATCTTTCACACTTTGTTCATGATTTTCTTTACATGTTTGAATCATATTATGAACGACATGACGTATGATGTTATCTAAGTTGACAAACAATATATGCGTGTCGTTAGAATACAAGTGATTGGATAAAACCATAAATTTCTCGAATTTGTTGAAAAGTATAATATGACTAGGAGAAGCAGAAAGGAGATTATGACAACTTTTGAAATTAAACAAAGCAACTCAATTCAGCAGCAAAAATCCAACTCAAAACTTCTTATCTCTTGATTCAATTATAAAAGTTATATTCAATCTAATTATCAAAAGTGTCGAGATTATCACAATTTCAATCATCTAACATCATCCTCTTCCTGATGCGTTATCATGTCCTATAACATTTATTTCAAAATCCAACTTTCTTTGTACACGTTTTGCTTAAAACAATAGTTTTAACCGCTCGCTCATTTTACATTTGTGTCGTATTTTCGTGTAACGTTTGTTTAACTTTAGCCGACTCCACTAAAATGGACTGATGGATGGTGGAATCTCCGGCGCACAACTTAAAAGCAAAACTATGACTACGCGCCAATTGCAAGTGTTGTCGTATATGAAGTTGCGAGTGTTGGGCTCATTTGAGTAAAGTTTAGGGATTACATTTACTCTTGCTTTTTACTCCTGTCTCCTTCTTAAACCCTCTCTAATAATCCTCAAAAGCCCTCTCACTCCCTCACCCACTCTCCCAATCTCTCAGTATCTTCACTTACACATTTCCACCAGGTAATCTCTTCATCCGATTAAACATGTTATAACTTAGAAAATTTACCTGTTTCTGGTTGGTTAATTGATTTGCTATGTTGGGTTTTTACACACGGTTCAAATATAAACTTGTTTATTGTGAATTTGTGATTAATTAGCATCTGGGTATGAATTATAATCTGATTTTATTCCCAAAGATTGGTGCTTTTTGGAGAGTTTCATTGATTTGAAGTTGTTAATTTGTTTATGATGATAAATTAGCATCTGGGTATGAGTTATAATCTGATTTTATTCCCAAAGATTCGTGCTTTTTGGAAAGTTTTATTGATTTGAAGTTGATAATTTGTTTATGATGATAAATTAGTATCTGGGTATGAGTTATAATCTGATTTTATTGTGGAAACTTTTTGAGAAGTTTCATTGATTTGAAGTTGATAATTTGTTTATGATGATTAATTAGTGTCTGGGTATGATTTTGATTCTGATTTTATTATCAAAGATTATTGCTTTGTGAAGAGTTTGATTGATTTAGAGCTTTTATGGTTTTAAAACCCTAATTCCCCTTTTTTTTGTTGGTTTAGAAATGGCAGGAGTGCTGTTTGAGGATGGATTCTCAGCAGATGAGCTCTTCAATCAGGGGGTTTCATATACTTATAATGATATAATATTTCTGCCTGGTTACATTGATTTCTCTACTGATGCAGTTCAGTTGAGTACTAAGCTTACTAAGAACATCAATTTGTCCCTCCCTTGTGTCTCATCCCCCATGGACACCGTTACCGAGTCGCACATGGCTGTTACCATGGCTGCTCTTGGAGGCATTGGTATTTTGCCCTACAACAATACCCCCTCTGAGCAGTTTTCGCATCTGCGGTCTGCTAAGTCCCGTAGAATCCCTTTTGTGTCGGACTTTGAGATTAAGTCTCCCTCGGATTCTATTGATTCTGAGGAGGACTTTGGTTCTTCAAGTGTGATTTTGGTTACTGATACAGGGAGTAGGAAATCGAAGTTTGTTGGGTATGTTCTGAAGTCTGATTGGGTGGAGTTGAAGAATAAGGAGTCTAGGGTTGGTGATTACATGTTGAAGTTGGATTATTCGGTGCCAAGTAGCTATGATTTGGAGCAGATTGCTGGGTTCTTGGGAGAGAAAGGGGTCAAATTGGTGCCAACAGTGAGGGAGCGTGATGGTGAGGTTGTCGATTTGGTGACTATGGAGGATATAGTGAGGATTCAGGAATTTCCAAAGAGAGGTTTGCCATCGTTGGGTTCTAATGGAGAGTTTTTGGTTGGAGCTGCTATTGGCACCAGAGAATCGGACAAGGAGAGGTTGGAATATTTGGTCAAGGGTGGAGCTGACGTAGTGGTGTTGGATAGCTCTCAAGGATATTCAAGGTATCAGGAGGATATGATCAAGTTCATCAAGCTGACATACCCGAACTTAGACATCATTGGGGGTAATGTGGTGTCTATGGACCAAGCGCGGGGGCTGATTCAAGCAGGAGTTGATGGGTTGAGGGTTGGCATGGGATCTGGATCAATCTGTACCACACAAGAGGTTTGTGCTGTGGGAAGGGGACAGGTAAATCTTCACTTTTATCTACTACAAGTTGTGAAAGTGGTTGTGTTGGGGCTGTACATTCAAACAAAGTCTGTGACATTTGCGTGTGATTGTTGGATTTGTATTGAGGTGTCTAACGTATAGTACTTGTTATTTTGTTAATGCTAACGTATAGTACTTGTTATTTTGTTAATGCTAAGCCTTGTTCTCGTTTATATTTATTCAATGCTAAGCCTTTGTTTTCCTATAGTATCATACTCTGACTCGTGTTTTGCAATGCAATGGATTGAAGAGCTTGACTTAGTAGCAGCAACTCGTTTTCTTAGAAACTATATTTTGTCTAGAGGGGAGTAGATGAATATTGACAAAACTGCGCCTTTGATAGGCAGATAAAGCTATTTGTTTTGAAGTATCACTTTCTGCATTTCATATACTCATATGATATTTGGCTTCTAATCCCAGTATTCTACTGAGCATGATCTAGGTCCCCGGTTATTTTACTGCTACGTACAATCATCTCTCTGCATTCAACTACGTTATCTTTGATTTATTTGCACCCTTGGTCTTCAATGGCTTTATCATCAACATAACAATCATCTTTATTGAATGTTCAGGCTACTTCTGTGTACAAAGTATCCAATTTTGCCTCACAGAGTGGTGTCCCTATCATCGCTGATGGGGGCATAGCGAACTCTGGGCACATTGTGAGAGCCCTGGCGCTTGGGGCGTCTACTGTGATGATGGGTAGCTTTCTTGCTGGTAGCACTGAGGCTCCTGGGGCCTATGTTAATCAGGTTTGCTTCCTCAGAATTCACAATTAGATCAAATACTTTCTGAACATTGACACTTTCAGTTTCACTGTGCATAATTTAGTAGCCACTCTTTCCGTTGGCAATTGACTCCAGAAAACTTTAACCAATGATAGTTGTTGCTACCTCTGCTTGAACTTCAAAAATAACTAATCATTACATATCTGGAATGACATGCGGTAACAGAATGGTCGTCGTGTGAAGAAGTATCGAGGCATGGGTTCTCTAGAAGCGATGACTATAGGAAGTGATCAACGTTATCTTGGCGACAAATCTAAGCTTAAGATCGCTCAAGGTGTTGTGGGAGCTGTTGCCGACAAGGGGTCAATCCTAAACTTTATCCCTTATACTATGCATGCAGTCAAGCAAGGGTTTCAAGATATGGGTGCCTCCTCTCTTCAGTCTGCACATGATCTGCTGAGATCAAATGTGTTGAGGCTAGAGGTATGACTAACCTTTACTGATCATGTTCTTTTCTCTTCTATTTTTTCTTCCCATTTGCGAAATAAAATAAAAAAATCACAGTATTATGGGACATTAAAGCTTTCGAGTGTTCTGTTTAGGTTCGAACTGGTGCAGCACAGACCGAAGGTGGAATTCATGATTTGATCTCTTACGAGAAGAAGGCATTTTGAAGGCTAGGGGAATATCAGTAGCTTGAGAACGAAAAATTGATCTTTGAGAAGAGCGGAATCTGATATACTGATACACTAGTCAAGTAGTCATTTGACTTGTACAACAAAATGTCTGGAGCTTACTTCATTTGCAATAAAAGTTTGGTTTTAGTTTACTGGGATTCTATCCTGTCATCCTAAAATGTTTGGTCTTTTGATTATAATTCTACGCCGTAAAAAAATATCTCCGTATTCTAGTAATTTCTTTGCTGTCTTACCCTTACCATTGCTGTAAATAATCAATATATCTGAGCTAACTGTCTGATTACATCTAAATATAATCACTGAAGAAAAATGCCCATTTTATTATAGTGTATCAATGGGATCGTGAAGTATTGACTTTACAACACTCTTTAGGTCATCGGATGTGAACCCATCATCCTTGATGTAGAAAAAGTGCACCACTTTGCTCATCTTCCAAAATAAGTCTCTGCATTCTCTGGGAACTCCACCATTGTTGTCGTTGCGCAGAACCAACCTTAGCAGCTCTTTTCGATTATCAGCAATCATCTGTCTGAATTCCTTAATAGCATCTTCTTCTGTAATAGAACCATTGGCATGGAGAAGGCGCAAGGAAAGAGCGTTCAAATGCCCAGCCTTTGAGTCCCTCTGGAAAAAAGGCAAAGGCAATTTAGTCTGATGTCTTTGGTTAGGTAATATTGACTGGAATAAAGTCTCAGTATGTTTACTCCTGAAGAAGCTCTCAGACGGTGAATCTACTAGTATATGTTACCTGACAGCTTTGGATATCATTTAGAAGACGTCCACAAATGCTCATGAGCTCGAAAAGCCTCTGGTACTCGTCACTTCTGATGACCTTTTCCGGCAGCTTGGGACCAACAAAATACAGAGCTGGAAGTACAATTGGTTCTAAAGCAAAGGATATATACCCATTTGCCATGTACTCTTCCATTGTAGGCACTGTCTTGTTCCTTGACATCTCGGCTTCTGTCCACATCGACTTCACGAGTCTCAGCCACTGTCCAATGACCAGTTTCAAAGTCACTTCAGAGTGTACATGGAAAACTAAAAGCAGAAACCGAACAACTATTCTCCAAAACCACTCAAAAAAGTGTCTTGAACTGCAAGGTTCAGAGATAGTTCTTGGACCACTTATCTTACCATTTCAACTATGTGTTTTGTGACATCTCGTTCTTGCCATTCGTAGGCCTTCTTCCCTATCTCGAGAATTGAATCTCTGATGGCAGAGAATACAATGTGCACCTTCTCTGAACAGGGCTGGATTGGTTTGTCCCCATCCCACCTGTCAATTACAGCGCATTTCAGAAACAAACAGGAGTACTTGATCTAACTGGCCCGGGGCAGGGGGGGAATGGGGGGAGACGTACTCTTCAATCAACTCTATGAGATTTAGTTGCTCTTCCGCAGAACTTCCAACATCAAAGAAGTCATCAACAACTGTAGTCAAAACACCATTCTTAGCCCATGATATGCGTGCATCTGCTAGTTCAGGAGGGAAAAATGTCGCTGCACCAGAGAAGTAGCAGTACCCAAGTTTTTGTCTAGAAAATGTTAGCTGATCCAATTTACTCTCTACAACCCACCTGCTTTGAATAAATTTGAAGAGAATTCACAATGAGAAAGCTACAATACATTAAAAATAATTGCATGTAATACATTAGCGTAGTTTATTAGTTTATACCTTTGAAGTTGTTTGAATTCCTGATTATGTATAGATTGGCAATAGCTGAAATCGTCCTTTGCTAACTGTAGCAGATCTTTGCTGAGAAAGTTGAACCAGCTGCGATAACTATCTCTTCATCATGATTCATGAACAGTAAAAATTACCTTACTGCTTAGCCAGATCTACACAGTTCCAGCCTTCTGAAGAAACAAAAATGGGAAAAGTACGATAAACGTACCCTAGAGAGGACTTCAGAACCCTTGCTCTACCCAGCTTATAATTCTTGATGTAATTTCTATTTTCTAGGCGCTCCAGAGTTGCATGGTATGGACTCTTCAGGGTGTCCGCTATCTAAAACAAAAAGATCGAACCTATGAATGACCAACTAATCAACTATCACACTTGCGAAAATAGAGACACCAACTAGGACATCAAAGTCGTACCTCCTGCATAACTTGTTTGCTGAGGCTGTCTGTTTGTGCTGAATGATCAGATATTTGCCCTTCAAGAAAATGGCTACAGGCTGATATATTTTTATCTAGGTAAGATTCATGAGGATATATCTTCATCAGTGATGCCTTAAGGACTTCTAAAGCGGCTGCAGTGTCCTCCATGCATCCTCCAAATCGATCAAAGCAGCAGTCTTCGTCATGGCAGGCAGCCAAGAGTTCTGCACAGACATAACTAACATAAAGTTTGACCTAACAATATTGATTTTTTCCAACAAAAAAAATGATCAGAGGAAAGAGCATGCCTGAAGATACATCATAACCATGGTGGCGTAGCAGTCGAAAAGCCATCACAGATGTATTGAAATCAGAAAATATCTCATCATGGCCGTGCTCCCACAGTCTGTCCTAAACAATCAAGTCAAAGTCATACATGCATGATCGGGAATTAATACTAGCAAAATGTTCCAGTCAATGGGCCACTTCACTATACTGTGAGGACCGTACCTAAAGGTTTCATCCAATACTTCTCGAATGTCTTCCTTAAAATGTCTGTTGATCCCCAAGTTTTCAAGGATGTCAACCATATGTAGTCGAAAATATACATCACCAGGGTATAGTGTTGGAACTGAAATGAACAAAAGGCAGCCTACATTAATATTCTACGTGTTTGGAAATCGGACAGAACAAACAGACGCAACCGTTTTACCTGCATTTCCGAATTTCTGCAAGACTGAGCACAGATAGCTATGACAACGGGAATCTTGGAGCGCAGTAAAAGCAGCTGCTGTGGTGGATGGCGAACTGAATAAGGACCCATTCTTCTGTTGATAAGTCATTACCATTCCCCAATCTTGTGAATTTGCCACTGCTTCTGATATGTATGCCAAAAAGAAGTTCCTGAACTTTGAGTTCATCCCTTGGATTCTAGAAATGGATCAATGAACAAACCATTTGCACATCTCAGAGATGTTCATAGAATTCCTGGGAGGCTATAAAAAAAAAAAGAATCGAAATGAGATCAACAATTAGGTACCTCTTGAGTCCTAAATCCTTCTTCTGTAGCACAGCATCAATATCACTTTGTGGCAGATGAAGATTTACATTCATTTCGATGACTTTTTCGAGCAGGCTGGGAAATATGACATTGAAGCCGATTGGAGAAATCAAATCCTCATTCATTGCTGAAGCGAAATTTGACGCAATGAAGTCCAGGCCTGCGACAGAACGAAGACATCAGTCTTTCTGAATACATCATATTGAAGAACCAGTAAAATGCTGGTGGAAATGAAGTACCCTTTCTTATCTGCTGTTCTCCAACACCCCATCTTCTGAGAGCAAGCACACAAACTAATGTGGATGAAAGACTGTCTTTAACTAGTGAAGGATCGCGATCAGGAAGACCCCAAGAGCCGTCATGCAACTGATTCTCCAATATCCAGTCTACACTGCCAGGAAAACAAGGTGTACTCGTAGAAGCCGGAGAAGGGGCCATTGCTACCCATGCTGTGTCGTATGCTGAAACCGAAAGTTCAACATTTTGAAACGTTTTTCTGATCTTTTTATTCGCGTCCTCAGAACTCTGCATATCCAGTTGAATAAAGAATTTTGTATTTCATTAAGGAAACATATCAAGGATGATTTACGAGCTGATCGGGGATCAGGGTTACCTGAATAATAACATCTGCAGCTGGTCTGTTTGAAGCCATGACAGTTCTAAATGAAGCACCTTTTTATGGGAAGAAATTTGGAGATTACGAAAAATTAGTATGTCACAGGAAAAATCTTGATAAATTGAATCTTCCAAAACCCCATAACAATCAAAATCTTCAGAATATCATGCAAAAAGTTGCAGGATGCCAGACAAAATAATATCTTAACAAATTTAATAAGCCAAAGGCAATGCCAAGACCAGGAGACACCCGTGTCGGATACTTCCAACCGAGTCCTGAGTATAAGTAACATAATTCCCACTGTCCTCATAGGCTCCCGCCTATGGCAAGGTATGTAAAACTCGGGTTTTTTTATATAAACTATACACATAACTTCCGCATGCTACCAAATTGCTTCGGAACTACTTACAACGCTGCAAAGTTGAAAATCGAAATGCTGTAGACAGAGCAAAGAAAAAACCTGGTAAATGACAAGGCGGCCGCCGGAAATGATGGACGCTGGTAAGTGAGGAAACCGTAGCCGTGGCCAAGACCATGGCCATGGGGGTACAAATCAAAAACCTTGAAAACAAAACACAGAAGAAAAAAAACAAAGTCCTGTATATGCTTATGATGATCTGTGAGTGTGAGACAGGATGATGGAAAAGGAACAAAGTCCTTTTTCCCAGTACTTTATGTCGCTTTTTTACTCCCACAATAATCTGCTTATTCTTGGTTGTATTATATAAATAGTACTGGGAAATGGGATTTTGCATGCTTGAAATGGTGATTCTGAAGATTTGTTGCCTGGGAAATAACATGGTCAGGTACATATCAGGTGAAGCAGTCCACGTATTCACAATGCACATTTTTGGAAGTGTATCATTGCTGATATGGTCTTCCATTTTCCAAAACAATGATAAACATAACTTTTCGTTATTATCGGGTGGCACGATATTTCGATACCACCATAATTATGTTTTTTTGTCATGTCATTTCCAAAGACCAGCATATTAAGTAGGGTCGAGACAAGTCGGACACAAATTACTCAAAGTAGATTGTTGTAGACTTGTAGAGTAGGGATGTAAAATGTATTTCTGACAAATTTTATAGCGTAACCTTGGAAAACAAATAGTGTTACAAGCTGTAAAATCAAGAGGAAAGGAGTTCATACACAATTTTTCAGCGAATCTCCGGCCCCTTGGAAGAAAAGACATGAAAGAGCAAAATCAGCTATAAATATACCAACCAGAGATAAAACGACAGCGGTTGTCGTGGATTCACCAACACCTTTAGCACCACCCATGGTGGTGACTCCCCAAGCACAGCTCACAATAGAGATTATCCCCCCGAACACTTGAGACTTGATCATGGCACTGATTATATCCCATGGCCTAAGCGCTCTCCGAGCAGAATTCAAGATAATATGTACACTAACTCCATAAATACTGTCGGACAATAAGGCACTAGATGCCATGCCCACCCCGAAGCACATCAGGGTTAGGAATGGTAACGCAATACAACAAGCAAGTACCCTGGGTGTGATAAGGTAATCAACGGGGTTAGTACCAAGAACTCTCAATGTGTCGGTCTGCTCAGATACCTGCATGGTCCCCAGTTCTGCAGCAAATGCACTTCCAATGCGTCCTGCAACCACAATTGAGGTCACTACAGGGCTCAGTTCCCGTGAGAAAGCAAGAGCTAATACTCCGCCAACAGATCGGTTTAGCCCTAATCTGGTGAATTCCCGAACAAATTGAATAGTAAAGGCCATGCCCACAAATGCTGTTGTTAGAAGGCAGACCCCAACTGACTTTGGCCCAACTTTTTCAAGTTGTTGGAGAGTGTTCCTCCAGTGAACTTTGCCCTTAACGGTTCTGAAGATTACTTGTCCGGCAAGAACGAAAACTGATAACCCCCTCCATAAATACCTGGGGGGTGACCAGTTACTAAACAAAGGTTCCATTTCAAGAATTGGAGAGTGATTTATGCTTGAGCTTTCATCAGTCACTAAAGTTATTGGTGTACCATCGTTTGAATTCGGAATGGCATTGGATAATGGAAGTTGCATGGGTTTAGAATACTTAAGAGCTTCTCCAGCAAAGTGCATTCTTTTTAAACATAGGCAGGATATAGTATTTCGGATATCCATCCGTGTGTTTTGTTTAATAGCATCCCTCCTGCAGTTTGGTAAGCGATTTAAGGATCAGTTAGTTATTCAACAAAAACTCACATCCATCAGAAGCTTACTCTATTTCAAAAGCTTGCACACAAAATGGAAAAGAGGAAACTGGGTTTTGTGGGGAAGAAAAGTGAAGAAACCTGCTGGGGATGCAAGGTAGTGTGCGCAATAAGGTAACTGTTTGCATTGTCACAACGCCTGAGCACTACTGTGGCGAATGATCAAGAAATAGTGCCCTTAATAATATCTCTGTAACCATACGCGTTTGAACAGCATAGAAACCTTTAGCTGCACCAGTTCCTATATTTGATTAAATAGGCCAACAGGCAATTTATTCAGATACAGTGAAACATGAATGACATAGATATAAAAGACGATGCATAGAAGTTCCTGATAATGTAAGCACATAAAGCTTTCCTCAAAATCATAACATTGTACAACATACAAATTTACCCAGCCTCTAACTTCCTAACTAACCCAACTCTATTCCACTTCTCAACCACAGAATGGGTAACAACTAACGATGGTAAAATTTGCATGACCCAACATCCAGAAGAATCAAACTGAGATGGTTGAGACAGAGAGCAATGACTCTAATCTTAGGAAAACAGTTCTTTTACGGACATTAGCCATCTGCCCAATCAGTAGATAGCCTGGCTACCATCATCCCTTACAGACAGGTCCCCCCGAGCTCCACAAACGCACATACAAAGTTACCCAAGGAAACTTAATCCAATGATTCCAAGATATCAAGACCGATGTTGATATCAAAGAACTATAACCAAAATTCACACATTCAGCTATGATTTCTATATATCTGAAAAAACCTCTGAATTCTTTAGCAAAGTATCATACTATCATGGACGGTAGCTTAGAATGAGAAGCCGCCTGAAAAACATGATACATGGATCCAATGCATATCGGGCAAACTAAGACTTTAACCAGCTCCAAAACTTTCAAAGTTTCAACTGATCCGATTCTACAAGACAGAACTTGGTGCTGTGTGAGTGTGACCTATCCACCTCCTTTACTCTACAATCAGCAACTACTTAACTAAATCCGGCACACCTGCTTCCGCAAAGCCACACGATGAAGTAACATATGCACACCTAGGAATCCATCAACAGCTAAGAGTAAAGGAGCCAGTGCATTTACCAAACACAGCTCTCGAAAATTCGAAAACCAGTGCGTCTAAATTCTACTCTTATCAACAAAGGGGAGGATTTCTCTAATGCAACCGCGCTCCCGTTCCGAAATTACCATTCTTATGCTAAATTCGGCCAGAATTTCAATACGATTACCTCAATTAATCACCACGACTTCCAGAATTACATAAACCCTCCTCTTCTGAGTCAAATTCCGAGTGACCCTTTTAAGCAAATATCACTAGAGTGCTGAATTAACCTTAATTTCCACAACAACTTAGGAAACCCTTCAATTAATTAGCAATTGGGAAGATAATAACATGTTTAATTAATCCAATTTCCATGAAATTCAATCAGATATGAAATAAACAAGATGAAATCTGATTATGCGTCCACCCTTAATTAATTCGATTATTGGATAAAAAAAATCAATGTACACATTATACTTTATGCAAGAACAATTACGATTCCAAATCAAATTAAATTTTAAACAATTAATCTTGAAAAAATTGAGCAAGAAAACACAAAAAGATGAATAACTTATTGCAGAAGGAAAGAAATTACATACCTTTTTTTAATTGTCCAGTTAATTATCCTTTGTTTTTGAGCAGATTTAATTCTAAAGGATAAATCAGAATTACTGGGAAGATTGATTCGAAGAGTAAACTTAAGAACAGAAGTGGGTAGTTTAACAGTGAAGACTGAAGAGTGTGTTGGTAGAGCCAAGGAACAGGCGCACATGAGTTAGTACTTAGGTTGTTGGGTTAAATCTGGGTTTAACTGTTTACGGAGTATTAAGTTTGGGTTAACTTTGTAGTTTACTTCCACTTCTATTGGTATTAATCTCACTGTTTGGTATCGTTTTCAGTTTTTAGTTTTCAGTTTTTTTGAAAACCAAAGTCCTGTTTTTGAAAACTAAAAAAATTGGTTTTCAGTTTTCAGTTGTCAGTTGTCATTTTCTATATGACTATTATAGAACCAAACAATGTAAAGTAAATTTGTAACTTACTTAACTAAACTTTTTACGCAAAAAAACCAAAAACTGAAAACGACTCGTAAAGGTATTTAGTTCAAGATGAGTAGAATACGATAATTATACATGATAATATACACGTGTTATCAGGGTTGATAATGTTCGAGAAATTGGTTTTGAACGTTAGAGGTGTTTTTTTAAGGGTTACAGATTTTATGTCCTTGGTTAGTGAGCTGCGTTTATTTATGCGTTACTGTATGAACTTCCCGATTTTGGCGACATAAGATTTGTTGTACTAGTAACTAGCTGATGGCACAACCGCAATTCTAGTTGGTGACATGAAGTCATGACCATTCTGAAGCAACCTTATTTTTAGAGGATGGTTAGTTTTAGCCAGGTTTGCTACCCACGACACGTAATGTTATTTCTAAAAAGAAAACTGAGGGAACAAAAGTGGAGGCAAAAATGACAGTACACACTGTTACAGTAGAAAGAATAAAGATCCAATTTACAAATATCTATCACCAAAACTGCACAACCACAGCCATAAGCTATGGAAAACAAAAGGAGAATCAAACCGAAAAAATGCAGTTACAAGTTATGCAACGGCCGAGCGTAGTGGCTATCACTCTATCAGGAAACACAAGGTTAGCACTCTGTTAGCAGTCTTGACAGGAAATTAAACGAACTGTGACCAATAAATTTCGCCTCAATGCAATCAATGAATACAAAATTTCTGCAGAACGATCATGAAAATTGGCAGACGGCAAATGTTGAACACCATCCAGGCTTGTAAGACAGTATATGCCGTCTTCCTGCCACGGCTTCATAGTTCATTCAGAAAGACGATCAAAATTCCAGTTACTGGGAGGGCTGTTCAAAGTGACGGTATATTAGGAGGAGATTGTGGAGACCCATTCTCAAGTAGAAAGGATCTGCTACAATGAGACCGATTTGTACTGGATGATGATGCA
>JBBYHQ010321294.1:0-15613 GCA_038382645.1 Spergularia azorica | reverse complement strand
GAGAGAGAAAATGAGTTGAAAAAAATGAGATAAAGTGTGGGCTGGATTTCCAAATCCGGGCTTTTGGGGTGTCATTTCATTTTGGCCTGCTTTCATATAATACAAATTCTGGAGAATTTGGGACAAATCCGGATTTGTAAATTTTTGGGTTGCCAAACATGGGAATTGGGCCAAATCCGGATTTGAGAATCAAATCCAGGTTTCCAAACACAGTCATATTATATGTGTACTAAAAATCAAAATTATTTTTTTCTTATTGAGTAAACTCTACCATCTTTAGTTTTGATTGATTGGCTAATGCCATGATATTGAAAATGGAAAATTAAAACAAAATTAAATACCGTACGAATTACTAAGCATCGCCAAACACACGGTGAACCAAACGACCACTAAGATACGTACGCTTGCAACCATTCAGAACTTTAAACCGGACTACTATATCCAGTAAACTCAACAAACTGTATCTTCAACCCCCAAACAACATTTCACTTCACTTCACTTGTTGAGTTGAGCAGTGAAGAAATCCCAAAGATGCAAATCCTGCAAATATCCACACAATTTCTCCTCCCAAAAACCCTCCTTAAACCCAAACAACAACAACCACCACCCAATTTCTCTCTTCTCTTCCCAATATCATCACCACTTCATCAGCATTATCTCCCAATTAAAGCCTTGGGCTCCGACGAGTTCCCGGTGGACGAGACATTCCTTGAGCAGTTCGGCCCGAAAGATAAGGAAACCGAAGACGAAGCCCGAACCCGAAACTGGGTTGAGCGCGGTTGGGCTCCATGGGAGGAGATTCTCTCTCCTGAAGCCCAGTTTGCCCGTTATTCTCTTAATGAAGGTGAAGAAGTTCCCTTGAAGACTCCTGAAGCTATTGAGGCTTTCAAGATGCTTAAACCCAGTTACAGGTTCTCTTTTATTCTATTTTAGGACTCGAGTCACCTTATCAGTTGAGCTAGCTGACATCCGCTCTATTTATGGCGTTATTTGTTCTTACTATGTTATAGGAGGTTTATTACTCCCTCCGTTTTATTGAATTCTTTACTTTTTTTGTTTATATATGTGAGCGAAATTCAAAATAAACGTAACGAATTGGAAAAACTAGTGGGTGTTTGCCTGTAATAATGAAGTGTAAGTAGTGATATCGGAATATTAGGTAACAAAAGTGTATGATAGGGGGTAAGAATTTGTTGGGATACAGAGAAATGGAGGGAAATGAAGGGAGAGAGTCGACATTTAACATCCATTTCGGATAAATAATGGTAGGGGAGAGGATTGCGAAAGTAACTTGTGGGTATCCAGTAGAGTCAGAACCTTGAATCACTTGCTTTGGGAAATTACTGCTTAAACTTTTTATGCTGATGTTTGTAGGGTGTACAATTACATAATTGCACTCCATGTTCATTAAGAAACACAATTAGGAGACGTGCCTTCTATATTAGGGAGCGAAGTGTACGCTAGTTAAGTCTCGTTGCCGCCATGGGAATGATGCATTCCTTGCACATTGCCATTCCTGTGAATTAAGGTATATAATTAGGAGATTGTATTAGGATTTGAATGATGTTAGCTAGTTCATGGTAAAGCGTAATTTGGTTTTGTGATTTATATTATGATAGAAGTAGGATAAGTTGTGATGTGTGTGTGTCTTAATGAAAGTCTTTGATGTTTAAGCGCATGATACGTTCATTGGCCTTTGTCATTCCATATTTATCAAGAACTGTAACTAGGAAGATTTTATTAGGAAAAATGTATGTACTGCCTATTTCCTGTTTCGGAAATTGATTGCTTTAGAAGAATTTATGTGTTTGCCACTTTGTTGTTCCTTGGACAGGAAGAAGAAGATGGAGGAGATGGGATTGACTGAGGACGAATACTTTAATAAGCAATTTGACATTCAAGGGGAGATCCTAGAGCCCTTGAAGACCACTTGGGCTGGGCCTTTGGTTGTTCGACATGTGGCCCCTCGTGATTGGCCACCTCGTGGATGGAAGGTTGATAGGAAGGAGCTCGAGTTTATAAGGGAAGGACATAAAATGATGTCTGAGAGGGTTGAGGTTGAGGAGTTGGAAAGGGCTAGTCCAGAGAGAGAGGGCATGTGTTTGGATAGGTATAAGGTGTTTCTTAAGCAATATCATGAGTGGGTTGAGCATAACAAGGATAGATTGGAAGAAGAGTCTTATGAGGTTGGCATTCTTTACCTCCTTTTTCTGCTAGAGATTTTACTTGGTAATTTTAGATTCATTTCGAAGGTGAATTCAAACCAGTGATAGTTAAAGGGCAATTGGCTGGTTGCATCATAGACTACACCAAAAGCTTGTCTGTTTATGGTGAAAGTTTGATCGAAAGATATTGGATTGTTGTGAGTTAGTAGATTATGTTGTCCTAATTGTCTTTGAGCCCACTTTTCTCTTCCTTAAGAATGCTTTTTTATGCTGCTATAGTTAATAAGCCCTTTTGTCTCATATTTGTGCTCACAAACTGTATGCTCTATTGCTCTTCTTATATTGTGGAGTAGCGGTCGGTGTGATTTTTGACGTAAGTTTTCATTGAGACTGTGTACATTCAACCCCCCTTAAATCGGCTTTGGTGGGAGCCTTGACGCATTAGGGTATTGTTCTCGTAGTTTTCTTATATTTGTGCTGAATGCTTGGCATTTGGTGTCTTTGATGCAGCATGATCAAGATTATCATCCAGGCAGGCGGAAACGGGGAAAAGATTATGTGGAGGGAATGGTAGTGTGCTCTCTCTGCCTGCCTATGTCTGTATCTCGATAATCAATTCTCAGCCTTGAACTCTAACTAATAATCTCTCTCTTACTTGTAGTATGAACACCCATTCTATTATCCTGGACAAGTAAGTTTCTCTTCTCCGTTATTTTATTGAACTGTTTTCTAGGTGAAGTTTCAGCAAATGTCTCTATGGTTGTTTCCTCTTTATGGATTTTGTTTGGTTAAAATGTGACATCATATGTTAGTAATTAATGTACAGCTCCTTGCTTCTGAGCTTGGTTGTGAACCAACGACTTCAATATGCGGTAATTTGTATTATCCTACTTGACATCGATTGCTACAAAAATGCAGATTTGTCTTGGAAAAGTGACTACTCTACATCTATATCAAGGGGCATTTATCGATATTGGAGGAGTATATGAAGGGTAAATGTATTTACTTCTGGTTGTCTGGCCATTTCATTGAATGCATGTAGGCATGTAGCTATCTTTTTCCCATAATAAGTGATTAGAAAGAGCTCAAAAGAGCAACTAATTTACCAGAGTATTAGTCCCGTGGTCAGTTGATGCCCCGACAATGGTTCGAAGAGCATTCATTTGGATAATGCATAGGTCCACCGGTACCATGTGCTAAGAGTCCACTTTACAGAGGAGGGGAGTACCAAGATCTAAACTTGAGACGTATGTGAAAGAATCATCTCAACCAAACACCTAAGCTGATGGTTGAGGCTCAGTTTGTGGTTTTTGTACCAAACTAAATAAGTTCTCGTCCTCCTTTTTGCCTTCTTCTGGCATGGCACTTAGTCATTGAAAATTTCTCTTTATTTCGAGATTATCACTGTAACAGTCCAACAGCGGAGTAACAATTCTTTAGATAATAGTGACAGTTACAAATTGGTGATTTGTTTAGTGTGTGCTCATTAGCTGAGACATCTATATTGGAGGATATGAGATCGTGTGATATATGGAGGAAATCACTATTTCATAATTCATATCCTCCAATAATTTATGATCTGTATGTTCCCGAGAAGAAAGAGCTCTCGAGAAAGCTCGTCAGTATAGGTGCTTTTTCCGTTTTTTTTTTTTTGGTGTAAGAAGCTTAATCTGTAGTGGGAAAACTATCTGGCCATCTTTGGGTTCTTCAAATATCTTTCAACAGCTAACTTTGGCTACATTAAGCAGGGTCATGCATTAATGGATTGTTGTATACATAATTTCCTAGATGGTTGTTATTCCTGTTCTGATTATGCGCTCCATCCATTTTAGGTGGGTTCCTATCAAAGGCAATGATTGGTACTGGATCCGTCAGCATATCAAAGTTGGTTTGCATGTTCTTGTTGAGGTTTTGGTAAGTAGAACTTCCCAATAAACTTGGATGCACTCTAGTTTTGTTTTCCAGTTTGTCGATCAATAATTTTCCCATCAATCTTATTAAATGAGATTATTATCTTTCTTGGGAGAGATCAGACAAATCCCTCTATCTTTCCGAAATGTAAAATGCTTGTAGAATTGAGAAAGCATTTGAGATAGTTGTGATGGAGCCATATGACCTCTTCTGGCGAGCACTAAAACATGTATTTTCCGTTTTGACCCTGACCTTTGCATGTTAATTGTGGCTTCTTTGTTAATCTAAGCATATTTATCCCATCTTCTGAGAAGGATACGCACTTCAAAGACCTACTAAGATGTTTTCTCATAGAGAATTCTACAGATACAGTAAATAGTGGTTTCAACTAAGTTAATTAGAAGGTATGAAACAATGACAGATTTGAGATTAGTAACTTTTTTGTATAAACTCTTCTTTCTTCAAGAGCTGTATAGGCTATTATAATTACTTGATTGCTCTTTAAACTTCCACATTTCTGGCCAAGCCAAACTTTATACGTTCTGGCAACATAACTGGCAGCTTTGTATGCATTTCAGGCCAAGAGAGATCCTTATCGGTTTCGGTTTCCCCTTGAGTTACGTTTTGTTGACCCCAATATAGACCATCTCATGTAAGTAGCTCCACCTAGTGCTCTTCCTCTCCTAAAGTTGTTTGCAAATTAGTTTCTCATTGATGCTACAGTTCTTAGAGGATTACAGGCTTAATAACTCAATATATTGATCTTCATGTTTGCAGTTTCAATAGGTTTGATTATGCTCCCATATTTCACCGTGATGAGGATACTAATCCTGAAGAACTACGTGTAAGTTTATGACTTTGCTCTAATATGCAATCATTGCCATTCCGATTCCCAAATTCCCACAAGCTGGTGTTTGCAAATGTAGTGTTATTTAGGTTGATATAATTTTATTGTGAAAGTATTGGGGGAGAAATTATGAGGAGAAGATGAGATAACACAAGATATTCCTCATAATCGACCCTCCACTAGAAAGATCACCAAATTTTGATAGCAAATAGACATGCTGTTCTGTAAGAGTTAGCAGTGGCAACACATCTTTTACCTTTTTTTTTTTCAAATGGTTTGAGAATATGTAAATTGTCAAGAGCTACTTTGAAATCTTTCTCTGATGTCAACTGCCTGCCGCAAAGTTACACAGAAAATGTACCCTTTTTTCTGAAAATCCTTTTTAGATATGCCTGCTAAGATAATTTCTCTTGGAAAATAGTGTTATGGTATGTAGTTATTGCTTCATTTTACAGCAATGGTAGTTTGGTCAGGTTCTCGATCCTTCTCTTGGTAGCTTAATTACTTCACCCCTTATCTGCTTACATTTACAGCTGGACTGTAGAAGACCGCCTCTTCCCAGGAAGGATCCCGGCATAAAAGTAGAAGAAGAGCCTCTGCTGTCTAACCACCCCTATGTTGACAAGGTAAACTAATATAATTCAGTGTCTGCCTGGCGTTGCTCCTGGTCAAATAGTATATCTTTGCAGGTGTTCAGAGTTTAGATACTGTCACCCATGATTGTTTATCCAGCTTTTGCTTATTTCTTGAGGTTCTGTCAATTAGTATATCTTTCACCCATGAAAAATCAACCATCAAAATTACTCGGGGAATGATATGATAAATTATTCCTCTGCTATAAGCTACTAACATGAGTCATGACTGTAATAGTGTCCTTTTTAAATGTTAAATAGAAAACAATAATTCAATAAATATTTTTACTTTGAAGAGGAAGAAGAATAATGGTGTTTTGAAGACAAATATTCCATTTAGTACCCTCGCGGTTTTTATTTTGTACTAGGTAGTACAAAGATTTTCTATCCCAGGAGACTATCATACTTAATCTCGTTAGCAACTAGTGTTGGATTTTGTGAAAAAGTGTAATTGATGATGAAGCCCCTATGAAAAAGAAACTTGTATACTATGTTCTGCCAATAAAATTTATGCTCAGACCTGTGAAATTTAGTAATGGAAGGCCAAAGTAGACATCAGTTAAAGCATGAGATTGTGAAACCAGTACATTATTGTAAAATTTGAAGTCTCGCCCTTGTATATTCCAGTCTACATTAGGTTGAAAACATGACAAGTTTGACCACAATTTCATGTTGAAATGGTTAGAAAGGAGATTTTCTCCCTTCGTTAATTCTAGCCTGTTTGGATTGGACCACTTCTAGGATCATGTCATGTGAGGCAAGCTTAGTGCCGTAGTACAATGAGCTAGCAAAAGAGAACCCCCTTGTTTTCTTAAATCCATTAACTTCAATTAATGATTAGAAAAGATGGAGATTTTCTCAGGCCTATTTTGATTTACTACCTTTCCTTTAGTACATAGACATACGAATAGTAAATAAACTATGAAATGGAGGGTAATTATAGAAGATAAGCTTTCCACAACATTGCTGCTGCCTGCTGGTGATAGCCAATCAAATTTATTCTTCAGAGTGAATTTCAGCTCTTCTTTCCTATCAAGTCAATACTATCTGTGAGAGAAACTGTGAATATGCTTTACTTGCTGTGGAGAATTCAGATTTAATAGCATGTGTCCGTGGAAGCCCTAACAGCCATGTTATGCTCTGCATAAAACCTTGTTCGTGGAAACCCTAACAGACATGAACCAGAAATTTCTCCTAGTCTTGGGAGCAGACTTTTGTCAAATAAATTGACAAGGGAAGGCTTGCCCTCATTACACCCTTGTGGTGGGACCCTTCCCCGGACCCTCGCTTAGCGGGGACGCCAATGTGCACCGGGCTGCCCTTTTTATTTGTTTCCTGTAAGGACTCGTGTTAGTCAGCCTCACAATCTTTGCGGACTGAGGGTTTATTGTTGTTGCTGAAGTCAAATTGTGCAAGTTCATTACTGAGCTTCTTGACTTAACTGTCTGTTAACATTAGCCATGCTTCTAGAGGACATAAACCTACCAATCAACGCCCTAAATAAACATCTCAAGCCATCATTTGAAGCCATTGAACCGCGTTACCTCAAGGACTAATCCACCCTTAATGAATATAAATCACTAGGCTAGCTTCCTCTTTCATCAAGGGCCTAATTTCAGCTCCTCTTAGAGTGCCCGGAATAGGTTTCAAGCTATCTCTTTAAAAGCACATTGTCGCTTGCTTTTAGTCTGATGAATGTTCTTACATTATTAGCTGACAGGAATACAGGAAGCCGAGGTCATTCTGGCAATTATTATTCCACGTCTTGCCCTTTTTCTCCACAACAGTGGCTTTTGTAAAAAATATTAGCTTCACGCTTTATGCTACCTTCTATTGTGTTCAGTTTGAACTTCACAATGGAAGTTCACCCTTGAAAAAAAAAAAAAAACTGACTTCTGATTTCAATGAATGTTTGTATATATGAAGTTGTGGCAAATCCATGTAGCTGAGCAAATGATACTGGATGATATGGAGGCTAACCCTGATAAATATAAGGGCATAAAGTTGTCAGAGCTGACTGATGATGAAGACTTTGATGAGCGACACGCTGTTGAACACTCCAAAGTTCGTTACAAGAAATCTCTATTATCGAAAATGACTCTGGTGCGTATGCATATTATTATCTATATAAGGCTTAAGAACTTTATCACTAGGTGTAACGTATTAAATGGCAATAGTACTGATGATCTATTATTGATGGCAGAAAACGAGTGTGAAAGAACTTGATTTGGAGTCTGCTTTTGCTGAGCGCCAGGTGAAATACTTGCTTCTCTCTAGATTCACTGCATACCCCACACCCGCCCGCCACACAGAAAGAAGAAGACGGAAAAGTGTCGAAAAGCTGATAAAAAATTTCTGTTTATCTCAGTGTAGAATGGTTTTTGCTTATAAAACTTTTCATGTCTTTGCAGCTCCATAACAGACTTGAAAAGGAAGCAAAAGAACGAGGAGAAGAGTACAAAGTTTTCAAACTGAGGAGAAATATTGAAATGGACGAGTATGATTTGATGCACTGGCGTAGATCATTTGAGGAAAGAGAAGCCCTGCTGCGAGACATTAGCTGGTATATTTCGACTCCTTTTTTCCAATATTTAGGCCTGTACCTCTGTGACTAAGTCCTTAACTGAAGCCCTACGTCTAACCGATAGTGATATGATAATGGTACTGCATCCTGACCTTTTTATATGTTTATACTGATGCTTGTATCCTAATTACAGTCGTCAAACTCTCGGCCTACCATTACAAGAACCAGGAAGATATGTTGATCCCAGTATTCTGGGCAAGGATCAATATGATCCTTCAAACCCTTTATATCGCTACGATTACTGGGGAGAGCCCAAGAACTCAGAAAAGAGTAAGCAAGAAAGGTTGACAGATGCACACAACAAATTTATAGTGGGTAAGGGGAATGTATGGTATGACATGTCATATGAAGAGGTGATTGAGCAAATGAAGCAAAGGAAGACCAATTCAAAAGACACTGTACAGGGAAAGACAGACAAAGTAGAAACGGCATCCGATGATGATGATGATGACAGTGATGACGACTTCGACTACAGTATTCTGAGTGATACCAGTGCTGAATACGGTAGCCCACCTCGTGTCAATGGGACAGAATCATCTAGCATTTCAGATGAAGGTGTGTTTGAAGATTAGTACACTAATAAAAATTTTGGGTCACTATTTTGTACAGTTAATTGATTAATAAACTAGCAAGTAAAAGATAAAGATCATTTTTGCAGTAGGTGAGAAGTAATTGTGCTGGAAGGCATGTCAAGTATTCGTGTATGTCGAGTATGTGTGCATTGCCACAGTCTGATCAAATGTCGATCCCAGACCAGTAAGGTGCCTGTCGTTGGTTCAAGCTCGAATATGAATGGTTGTGCAATGGGAGAGGTGAACGTTGGTAACACGGATTCCTATCTCTGAACGAGCCTTGTACGTCTAAAGAGAAAAGGGGAGGGCTCTTGAGCTTCTCAATAAGAAATCAGCTGCAGATTTGAATTACCTCAACGCCTAGCAGAATTATTGTGAATAGACTTGAATTGGCATAGGCAACTGAGTTGTAGACGAAGCTTAGAACCGCTTCCACTATTTCTGTTGACATACACGGCTGCTCTGCTGTTCAAATGCGTAACTGGGTTCAGTAGGTTTGGTAGAACACAAATCCAAAATTAGGAATATTATTACATCTAACGAAATACAGAGCCGAAATCTGCCCAAAACAATAGAAATTGGGTGCATCTAACAGAAGTATAAGATGACTAGTCGATCGGTTCACAATAAACAAGCACCATATAAAAGAATGAAAAAAGACCAAAAAAATAACGATATCCGAGTAATGCAGCTATGGTTCACTTTTAGAACAGAACAATGGTGGACTGTCTGTCTATATCTCTATCAAATTCAAGTCCAAAGTATGCTTCCGGACATCACTAATGCAAAGGCAGGCCAGTGTTGCAGTCACTTTTCAACCCTCAAACCCATCTATAAGCAGCACAGTTAGCATCAATAGCGGAATCCCATTCTAGCATATGAATACGGACAAGCATTGTATCACTGGTGGCTTTTACATGGACATACCCCCATCAATTGCTAATACCTGCACCAGACAAACACCATCAATATTTCCGTCGCAATGGAAAATAAGAATCCATGAGGCAAGAAAAACGTAGTAGTAGCAGTACCTGTCCAGTCATATATCTGGCAGCAGGATTTACTGCCAAAAATTCAACTAGCCCAGCTACTTCCTCAGGTTCACCATATCGGCCTGCAAAAGTTTGAATCAAAACAGTAACTGTCACTGAGTATGTACAACTTCCTTTTCATAAAGGTCTTCGTGCTGTTCAATGCCTCCTAACCCCCCAAAACAAACCACCCTCCTTCCCCCGAAAAAAAGATAGTATGCACCAATTTTCTTGAAACGCATATGCAGTAACAAGGCAACTACAATTACATTAGCGAAACTTCTTAAGAGCTAGGGACCCCAATCACGTAAGGCAATTCTCCCCTCCCCCTTTTTCTTAGGGCTCCCTACCCACCTCCATAGTTGACCAAATTACCTAAAGCAATTCAATTAATTATCTTGAAGAAAAAAAATTTGAAAGGTTAATTACCTACTACTATTTGCAAAAACATGCCTTTTACATATCTTTTGCAAACAAAAAATAAAAAAAGAATTAAGCGGTTCTTATGGTAAAAACAACTAACAAAACCCAAAAGTGTGGTCCCTACTCCTCTATTGTGAGAAGGACCACCATGCTCCTTGTGCTGCTGGGAGCATGGTATAATTTACCAACAAAACCCGTTAAATTTATCGTCAGA
Organism: Spergularia azorica; assembly: GCA_038382645.1. Classification (NCBI taxonomy): domain Eukaryota; kingdom Viridiplantae; phylum Streptophyta; class Magnoliopsida; order Caryophyllales; family Caryophyllaceae; genus Spergularia; species Spergularia azorica. The sequence continues at coordinate 5,234 of JBBYHQ010321294.1, read as the reverse complement.
TGGTAGTGTTTAACAATAAAGGTACTTATCAGGTAGTTTTTCCCAATTGCCTATATTAAATGTAGTTAAGGAAAAAAAAAACAATAAAAAAACCTGCAATTACTTATCACTCACCAAGAGGAATATGCTCAAGAACTTTTTTCTCAACATCTTCACTAAGTTTGGCTGTCATGTCAGATGAAATAAACCCAGGGGCAACTGCATTAACCTGTGAAGGTTCAACTCAGCGTTAGATGAATAGAGGACAGCACGCTTACAGCAGTAATAATTCACAATAAAATTTAGTCTGACACCATCAAATCATGTACACCCAAGTACAATAGATTGGTCAAATGAATAGAAGATCACAAATACTTACATTAATACCCCTGCTGCAATACTCCTTTGCAACAGCTTTTGTGAAACCAATCACACCAGCTTTTGCAGCACTATAATTGGCCTGGCCAGCATTGCCAATTATACCAGATATTGAAGTTATGTTAATGATCCGTCCCTGCAGAAGCCCCATCGGTGAGTCGGACTAATTTTAAATATTTTTCAACAATAACCATCAACAAAGCTTCCCTAAGGAGCCCACATCACTTTGAAACTACACCAGGAAATGTAATAATAGCCCACCCATTTAATTATATACAACTCAGGCACGATCTAGCTAGATTTAAAAAGTACCTGTTTCTTCTTCATCATTATTCTCGCAGCAGCCTGCAATAAGAAATAATCTTTTAAAACATACAAGCAACATGAGTCCTAAACAATCAACAAAATTTCAGGGTCCAAAATGTACAAACCTGCGTGCAAAGAAACACCCCAGTGAGATTCAAATCAATGACCTCTTGCCATTGGGATTTTTTCATCCTCATCAACAAGCCATCCCGTGTGATTCCTGATTATCACCGAACATAAGGTTATAATTCCTTCTCTATGGCAAAAAAACGCAAATTTTATGCAGAAATTTCCTTCATCGGTTGGACACATAATGATTAAGACAAAATCAGTAGTAGCCAAACATGCTGATACAGCTACTCACCTGCGTTATTCACCAATACATCAACAGTTCCCCATGCATCCACTGCCTGCACAAAGAAATTAGACAAGCCTCATAAAAACCATCAATGCTACCTGAAAACAGTTTGCCTGAGAAAAGAAGCTCACAGTTTTCATCATTGATTCCACATCCTCTTCTTTTGATACATCGCCACCAAATGAAAGAGATGTTCCACCAAATGAAACGATCTGTCAGCAAATTCCAACAAAAAATCAGCCACTTTATTCTATAAGATTAAAATATTCAGACTAAAATTTTTGAAACTTAAATATAACAATGACATTTATCATGCTTTATCTCGGGTTTCGGAGCTATGAGCTACAATGTTGTTGTGGTGGTACCAAGTCTCGAACACTCAATCTATAGTTGAAGATAAAGCACCTTTTAACCAATAGGCCGGATGTGAGTTGGTAGCTATGAGCTACAATACATAGCATAAAAAAACAATTCCAGATATTCATGTGCCACACTTTATTAAGATAAGCTTCCAAATCTGAACGAGAAGCGTATTGTTATGCCATAATGATATCTCGTTAATTCTCAATATAAACACACTAGATTTTGGTTCCACCTTGTCACAAAGATGAAATTAGCTTGAACAGCATAACGACTGGATTAGAGTGTCATAACTCACCAGGGAAATCTAACAACCCGCTTACGGGAACTGGGATATGAAATTCGATTTCAGAATAGGGAAAAATCTGATGCACAGGAGTTGAGAAAATAGAGTTGGGAAATGGCCCAACTCGCACCTACCCCTTGTCATTTCAGATTCTAGTCCACTTACTCTCTCCTTCTCACAGCCCATCCCTCCCTCTCTCTAGTTTCTGAAAGAATATAGAGAGGGGGATAGACACATAGAATTACTGACTTGATTATTGGTATAGGGGAAACCCCCTATATATACCGATTACATAATATGACGATAATGGAAACCGAATCACCTATATTATACTATCCTAACATAACATATTCTCGAGATAATAATCTCTACTTATTTCTAACAATAACTAATATATGATCTCATATTTCCGATCTCATGATCTCATACCCATATCCTCCAATAGTTTCTTCCCCTTCTCCCAACCCCACAACCCACGGTTGCAGGCCCCAACACCTCTCTCTTCTCCTACCCTTCCTCTCCGCTACCCTCATCCTCTCTCCTCCTGTAGTCTTAGTTTTGAAACACAAAGCACGTGGTGTGCGACTGTGCGCCTCATAGAAGCTAGGTGCACTGTTTTGCAAACAAGCTTCTGTTTTTTATAATAAAATTTTGTTCATTTAAGATGGGGAACATTATGAAAAACACATGGTCTTTGAACTCCCTCTCTCTTCCCCTCCTCCTTCCATCCTCCCACCTCCTCAGACTGGTGGAGAAGGCTGCGGTGAGGCTGGTCTACGGTGATGGTGAAGGGTTGCCAGTAGGTGGTGGTTTAAAGGTGGCAGAGAAGCCAGTGATCTATAGTTTTTCGGGAGGCGGGTGAGGTGGGTGGGTTGAAGAGGGGAGGGGGGGAAGGGAGATATTCTAAAATTCGATTCCATGCGTACTGAAACGACATTGGAATTGATTAGGATTAGTTATTAAGATTTTCGAAATCTGGAATTGAAATAATGGGTTTAAAATCAGTTCCATGGTCCCAATGACCGATTCTGCAACAAAAGGCTCCATAGCTGATAGATCTTGGCATTGAACAGTCGCAGACAAGGTCTGCATTAATCTTCATATTGAAAGTTTCAGTTGATTGAGAAGTGCTTATGTCTTTTCACAGCTATTCTTCCCTTCACCGTAGAGGCTCAGGATTATAGGAGGTTAAGGACTTAAGGCACTTATTTGGGAACTGGCATGGGCAGTTGGCAAAGAAACTAACACACCTTTCAAAGTTTAAGAAACAAACAAAAAAATACGAAAGTTGTGAATAGTTGAAAACAGAAATAGAAAAAAAAAGGGGGAGCTTTTGACAACATACAAAACAGGCGTAACAAAAGAACTCAGATAATCTAATGAGACCTAAAGATCATCAAGCATGTTATGTGAGACATTTCACTTGGTGTCACTAAAGCTTAAAAGACAAAGAAGTAAACCTCTTTGGATACTTCTTCAGCCTCCTTTGATGACCTTGCGTAGTTAACCAGAACCTGTATCCACACAGCCAGTTCAAGATTCGCAAAATTTGATGTGCAGTTGCAAACTCATTGCAGTTTATGTGTTTAAAGACCATACAGAAAAATTAAAAGCAAACAGAGGTGTTACAATTTTTACACAATAAACATTCTTTTTCAATACAGACCACAGAGTTAGTCTAAGAAAACCTTTTCATTCAAATGAAAGGAACAGAAAAGTCACTCTTCATGAAACAGTCTCTCTAAAGCCTAAAACTAAAGAGTACATTTATCTGCAACTTCTCACCTTACCAGCCTCCACCTTCAATGGGACATAACTATGAGTTTGTTGTTGTTGTCTAAGTCAGAGTTCAAGACACTGCAATAAAATAAAATAAGATAAAATTTATCCATCCTTTTCTACAGTCAGCATCTTTACCAAAAGACAGCCACAATCTAGCCAGACAGGTTTCAAGGAAGTTAAATTATAACCCTCTCCACGAAGCCACGCGATTTGCATATTACTAATTCCTCAGAGCCAAAAGTGCAAAATACAGATACGTCAAAATTACACGGACCTTACAGCCAGCCTTCCCCAGAGCTAAAGCAATAGCTTTCCCAATACCTCTAGAAGCTCCAGTGACAACAACAACTGGGGACTCCACATGTTTTGGTGCACCGGCAACAGCTTGTTCAACAGTTGCAACCTGGGCTTTAGTGCCTGCCGAGAAATTAAAGATGCTAATGTCAACACAGTGGATGAGAGTCAGAAGAAATCCAGATAGAAACTAGGCCGACACCCTGTAGTCGCTGAGGCTTTGTAATGAAATATTGGCAGCTTCAAGCAAAGCTACAAACAGAAAAAGTTCAAAGTCCAAACCAAGTCATCCAAGAAAATATGCAAGCACTATGAAGCAACACCTAAATACTAAAGGAAAGGAGAGGAACATTGTTCATCTGTGATCTGCCTATAAAGATAACGCATTTTGAGCCCTGTAACATAAGTTAATTAAGTACAACCATGTGTAAACAAGAAGAGCAGAGGGAATTAGGCCGTTTATTCTAACTCTGAATGGTGGAGTTACCCAGAAAACCACTAGTTTGCTCTTTTGGCATGTTCAATAGGAGTAAATTAAACAATGTAATGCGATTCAATTGAGAGTAAAAAACGTTGAAAATGAGTGGAGAGTGTAAGGAATTCATTACATTCACATGTATTGGTGTAATAGTGATTCCATGAGTTTATGTGGAATAATCATCATACGACGATTCCAACACATTGGGGGACACCATCCACTAAAATCTTACTCTCCTCAATTCACCATATATCTTGCCTTATCTCTATTCAGAGATCCCATAACACTTGGGTTATGTTTGGTTGGAGGGATAATGATTACAATGTACTGAATGAAATTTAGTACAAAGATGTGAAAATTGAGACAGAGAAAGAGAAGTCACAACTCACAAGGGGAAGAAAGTACTTGATTGCATCAAATGATGTGATGAAAATTACAAGAATTCAGTGTCACATGATTCGTGGTACGCTATGGTTCACAAAACAAATTCGTGTTCGTAATTTCGGTACCCCCTAGAGAATCTGATTTGCTAAGTGAATTCTAGAACGTGTTTTGGTTTAGAGTTTTCTTTGTATCGTGGATTTTTTCGGGTACATTCGTTGAATTTTTGAAAAGTCTGTTTTTTTTTTTTTCTTAACACGCGAGGGATACTGTAAATACAAAATTGATCATGGAAAACATTAATCTTATTATCACTTTCCACTGCCTTATTCTTTATATTTCACTTCCCACTCCCTTTCTTTATTACCCATAAACATTTACAGAGACAATCTCCTCTTCAATCTTCACCTTCACTCTCCAGAAAAAACACGCTGTCAAATGCACTCTCATTTCTCTCCTCCAGTACTTGCTTTGTGGCACTGGTACGGCTGTAAGAGCAAACTAGTTCTTGAAACAGTTCGAGGATGAACCACTGGTTTGAACAAACCAGTTCGGGGCTTAGTTTAAGGAGGCGCGAGGCGCACCGAGGCGATGAGGGCCCGATGCGACGAGGCGCAAGGCGTGAGGCGAAG